>JAAWVA010000033.1:14076985-14157481 GCA_015227895.2 Colaptes auratus | reverse complement strand
TGAAATCTGTTCCATCCTCAGTGCTTAGCTTTGCAGTCCATCTAGCTTTATGCTCTGCTTTGAAGACAGGTGCCTCACTGCATCATTATTATTGTTGTTGTTTGTTATGTATTATTTGCACCTAAAGACTCATTTGTGGTTGGCTTTCTGCTGAGCTTGGAGCTGTATTTGGCTGTCTTGGCTGCAGAGTTTCTAGACTGAATGGAAGTGGTGTGGCAAGGTTAATAAACAGGAAGAAGAAAGCCAGGAGAATTTGGATGCAGAAAATAAGGTGCTAGTAGGTGACTTTGGTGTGCAACTTGATGGCTGGAATCACATGAAAGTTGCTTATACTTTTGTAATAACCAAATAATATTGGTTGCTTGCAGCTGCTGCTCATCCTAGCCCTGGCTGCTTTGCCAATTGTTTGTCAGTGCTTCAGGTGAGGTGCTTGAGAGGAAGGGTGCAGGAGAGAGATACATGCCTGGTTAGGATCAGGTCTTGCCTTTGAGAGGAAAGCTAGAGAGCAGTGCTGCAGTGCAGTGTATTTGGAAGGTGGAGGCTTAGTGTACGGCATCATGGAGCATATAAATATGTTCAAAAGGAAAGGAAGATGTTCTGGGACTGTTTTGAGAATCATTAATGTGTTCTCTATATAGGATTTGGAATGTTGGGATACTGGGAGCACCCAGAGCTGTCTGCAAGTTCTGAAGTACTAGGAGAACTTGATTAATGCTGCTGCTGCTGAAAGAAGGGAACTTAGTTTGGAAAGGTTGCCCTAGCCTGTAGCTGAAGAATAACATTCTAATGTGTCAGAATTTATACAGCTCTCATAGCTGTGGTAACAGTGCACCTTAGTTTTTTCTGTTCTCAGCACCCTCTGGAAGAAACACATTTGCCCTGAACTACAGGTGGGAACTGAGACTCATCATGACAAATCCTTGGCACACCTCTGCTAGGACTTGAACCAGGCTGCTCAGAGCATAGGTGGCTGCCGTGATTTCAGGGGGATGCTTTCTCTCCTGACTTAACACAGTCCCCCCAAACCTCAAAGTCACTTTGTAGAGGTTTTGGTTCCTTGCTGGAGTAGCCTGTTACTGCGTGTGCTGACAGCAGTTGATCTCTGCATGCTCTAAAAACTGTGGTGTATTGATAGTGAGTTTTCCAGATTGGGAGGCAGAATTTGTTAGCAGCCTGCTGATCTCATTTTCTTAATCTTGGGGTTTGGTTTGTTGATTTTTTTCCTTCCTGTGCTGTTCTGAAACGTGGTTGTTCAAGAATTAAACTTTAAGGTATTTCTCTTGGATGCATGAGCTGGCTGACAACTGCAGACATCTGCTAAGTTAAATGATGCATGCAGGCTGCTTTTCCTTGCTGTCACTCGGTGCAAGATGTTTCTCTTAATTTGCTAGTGTAGTTGTAGCTGAGATAAGAAGCTGTGCTGGAGCTCTGAGGAGAGAGGAATTTTTAAGATACAAATTTAATTCTTACAGGGCGTTGCCAGAGACTTGGCTGACAGGTAAAGTCTGTTGGTGAATGGTGGGATCCTCGCAGGAAGAGCTAGATCCCAAACTTCACTGTCCCAGGGACATGTGAGCAAGTGGTAGGAAGAGCTGCCCTTTGATTGCACTTCACCCAGTTAACACTGAGAAACGACTTAGGATTTAAGGAGACTGTCAGTCTGGCTTGGTAGTTGTGACTTAGCTGTTTGTTTCTGGCTCCCTGAAGCTGGTTTTTAGTCTTTGGGGAAAGTTCAGGGAAGGGTAACTGATTAATAAAATTGCTTCTCGTACGATGAACTCGTCAAACAGAAACCTCATCCACAGGCAGAAAAAGTGCAGTATGAGTGTGGCCAGTCCTCCTTGTTTGTTACAGCCTTTATCTAGGTGGGGAAATGGAGCCAAGTTAAAACTGCACTTGGCAGTAGCTTTTAGGCCCTTGTTTGCTTATAAGGCTTAAGACAGCTGAAGGTGTCCCTCTGCTCTGTGCGGCCTGAAATGTTTGTGCTCATCTGAACTCAGCTGAGAGCCTGGATGGGGTTGGTATCATCGAAAATGAGTGTTCAGGCCATGGAAGAGATGTAATGGGTGTGCTTTAAAATTACCGAGGAAGGGAAAAAGTAAAGGCCCATTTTGGTTATAGCCTAGTGTTTAGCAGTCACTCCCCACAGCTTCAGTCCCAGGTCTCCATCAGTAGGAGCACCATGCCATCAGCTGCCCCTTTGAGATGCTTCAGGTGCCAAGGCTCCTATCTTTCCTGTGGAGGCCATGCCACTGGCCTGGAGCAGTCATAGATTCATAGAATGTTTTGGGTTGGAAGGGACCTTGAAGATCATCAGTTGCAAGCCCTCTGCCATGGCAGGGAAGCCTCCTACTAGCCCAGTTGCTCAAGGCCTCATCCAACCTGGCCTTGAACACTCCAGGGAGGGGACATCCATGACCTCCCCTGGGCAACCTATTTCCAGTGTCACCACTCTTACTGTAAAGAATTTCTTGCTAATATCTAGTGTGTTGTGCAGATGGAATGGGCTCTGTAGCATGGGGAGGTATTAATGTGTGAAAGATGTGTCTTTGTACATGCCATGTGGATCTTGCTGTGCCTTCTGGAGGGCTGCTGCATGCCACATGCTGGGCCATGGCTCCTACCCTCCCAGGAATGGTTTAACAGGCAGGCACAAATGCACCTGAGTCTTTGCTCCTTGTCTGCACCAAGGGTGCTGTATGCCTGGCAGAAAGCTGCATCTATCTGAGGGCAGAGGCAAGCAGGGACCTGCTGCAGGGGATCCAACCTCCCTCTCACCTGCGAGGCAGTGACTGAGCAGTGTCCCTTCCTTCCCAGCCTGAGTAGCTTTTTATCCTATCTCAAAAAGCAGGCAAATGCCAATGTAGATCAGGTACTTTCATCAGTTTAAGAGCTCTTTGAGGCTGGGGAAAAAGCAATCTGATTAGGGTTACAGCTTTTTCACTTCCTGACAGATGCAGAGAGCGCTGCGGATGTGCACAGGCAGAGCAGTCTCGGTTTGTATCAGTGGCACACCACACAGCAGCCGGCCCGTACTGAACCCTTGTCCTGGACCACCCTGCCAAAATGTGCTTTATGCAGGAGTTTTCTGTGAAGCCGGTCACAGAGTGCATGTGTGTGGTGTGTGCACAACATTTGTGGTGCGCTGGCTGGCTGCAGGGCCTTTGTTGCTGAGCTGGTGGCTGGGGCGCGAGCCTGTAAACAAGGGTGGGCTAATTATAAAGCGCTCCTGTATAAAAACTATTTGCTTTGTACAATGGTCCTAGTAGAAGTAGCTGGTTGAGAGTACAATGAGTACCCAAAAGCCCAGCTCTGAAGGGAGAACTGTTTCCTGGCAACCACAGCTAAAAAGCTGTTCATACTAATGCTGAGCTGTGTGTAACTTTCTCTTCTAGGAACTCGGAATAAGAATTCCTAGACCACTGGGACACGACCAAGCAGATCATCCCCGAGAAGGAGGGTGGTAGTGTTTTTCCAGTACACAGTGAACTTATGCTTTTAAGGAACACTCTTTTGTTTCAGACAGCTGCTGAACTGCAAAAACATTTTATTTCAGTTGTGATCACATTCAGTCCTGGAGGCTTTGGCACTGTTCTAGCTTACCAAAGCAGGGATGCCCGGGAAGCTTTGGAAGATTTCTGACTCCTCCTGTACTGCTGTCTACCATAAAGAACCCAATCCTGTTTGCTCTAAGAGTGTCTGTTTCCTTGTGAGCCTCAGATGTAATTTCCTACTGGTCCCAAGGCCCTGCCCCCTGCTCTGGGGTTGCTTTTTTCTTGAGCTGCTTCTTCTACTGTCTGAATATCTGAAAGCTTCACAGTGCTGTGGCTGAGCATTCCTGTGCTGCTCTTTGCCTGTCTGGTAAGAGATTTGGAGCAGAGCAAGGAGAGTTAGTAATATGCCTGTGGTTTTTCTAGGAATTTTAGAGCCTTAATTTCATTTCCTTTTATTTTTCTCTCATCATCTAGATGGATTTTTACTCTACTTTCCCTTTTTTTGTTTTTCTCTTAGTAAAAATGATGATTCAGTTAGCTTTGTGATTTTACAACAAACTACATTCAGTTTGGGGCATTCCAGAAAGTAAGACATAGAAGTAAGGCATTCAAGACAGATAAAAATGAGAAGTCATGGTGAAGCATAAGCAAAACCAAAAAGAATCTTTTTTGCTGATGTAACCATTGTGATCTTCTAAAGGAGAGATGCTGACAGGATTCTACTTGGCAGTCCTCATAGATTTATCATTGCCCTCAGCGCTGTGCTGATAGATTTATTTACTGTTTCCCTGGCACTTCTCAGACCTCACCTGCTCTCTCTCTTCAACCAGACCATTCAGGTGGGAACGAGACCCGTGATGCACACTCTGTTTGCTGACCCTTCGCTGCGCTGGGCCGACTGGACAACGTCACCTTGGTGATGTTTTCCACCCACAGTATCTCGAAAGCTTTCTGAAGACTCAGCACTACCTGCTGCAGATGGACGGCCCGCTCCCGCTCCACTACCGCCACTACATCGGCATCATGGTAATGCTGGAGCGGGGATCAGCAGCCTCTGGGCTTCTTCAGTAGCACTTCATGCTCTGGGCTGCAGTTTTGTAGTTGAAGGGCATTTCTCAGGAGCAGGAGCATAGGGGTTTTGTCTGCTTTACAAATTGTTTTGTGAGAACAGTGCTTCATAGTTTTGGTGAGAAAGAGTGTGGGGAAATCTGTTGTAAAATAAGGCAATGTTTGTTCTCAGTTTCCTGAGCATCTCAAAACTTGGGATTGTTGTGTGTGTGTCCTGTCAATACACCTCCCTCCAACTCAGTCTGTCCCATCAGCCCTTTCTGAATGTCTGAATTCCACAGCAGGGTTTCTGCCAGAAGTGGCTGATTTCATCATCTCTGGTCTGCCCTTAGTCTCTCTTGCTGTGTTCATTCCAAAAACCTCCTTTTTTTTTGCTGGTGGAGAGCTGACCTCACGCAGCCTTGCTTCTTCCCCAGGGGACAGAACTGTGCAGTATGGATGATTTGCTTCAGGAGACAATGACCCATGCCTGCATTTCCCCCTGGACATAAGGATGTTGCACCTGTAGCCAGAGTGGCTACAGTGTACATTGTGTGAGAACAAGAGTCAAAACAGCCTGATGTGTTCATCTCCATTTTTTTTTCACTTCAGCCTTTGATCATGCAAGCCTTATTCTTGAGTATTTGAGGAAATGATGACTTATGGGATTTTTCCTGAAGCTCTGACTTACTGTCATTGTTTTCTGTATCACAATTGTGTGTTTCTAGGCTGCAGCACGACATCAGTGCTCTTATCTCGTTAACCTCCATGAATGACTTCCTTCATGTCGGTGGAGACCCTAAATGGTTGAATGGTCTGGAAATGCACCTCAAAACTGCAAAATTTAGGAGAACTGAACAAAATGTTGGCTCACCGACCCTGGCTCATCACCAGGAACATATTGAGGTAAACCCTTCCTGGAGTGATGGGAATATGCCCTGATGTTCCAGTAATGCTCTCACAGATTCTTAGGGTGAAGGATGTTCTGCCTTGCTGACCTCCCTGTCAGTGTTCTGTCACTCTGACACTGATGTCGTATTGCTTGTGCCCCTGTAAAGCCACATGGTATTAACTGCTCATAAATGATGAACAGCTTCCATTCCCAGCACAGTGACACTTCACAGCTGTCATGTCTGACTTCTGTGTGTGCTCAGATGGGCTTTTCCTTAAGCTTTGTGCTTTGAGGAGCCAGCACCCCCTGAGCATTTCTGAGATGCTCTCAGGGGTTTTGCAGAACACTGCTGCTTAGTTTTCAGGTATGTTTGGAGGTAGCAGCTGGCAGAACAGCCCAGGGTGAGCTGGCCCAAGCTAGCCAGGACTGCAGCACAACAAGCCACCAACAGCTGCTGCTGCTGCCCCCCTCTCTGAGGCCTACCCAGGTCACCAGCTCCAAGGGTGTGTGCAGCAGTGGCAGCTCTCACAGCAGGTATGCCCACCTGGGCTTGGCCATGGTTACTGGAGCAACTCCATTGCTCTTTTCCCTTTGGAGGAGGAAGTGGTGCTGGAACTTTCTCGGGCTGTCTGCTATAGGTGGAGAGGCAGCAGCAGTCCTGCTGGGAGGCTGGGTGCTGGCTGTGGGGAGGGCACGAGCTCTGCCAGAAGGCCCCAAACCTCCCACACTTTCCTGCCCAAAGGGAAGTTGGGGGTTGAAGCTTCTTGTCAACGTAGAGCATTCCACCCACAGGGACAAGATTGAGGGAGCCTGGCCTTGATGCCAGGTTTTTGCTGAGCTGATCAGCAAGGAGTTGCCCAGGGTTTCTTGAGACTGTAAAGAGCAGCTGGAGAAGCATGTGACTGTTGTGGTTGCACCTTCATCAGAGGCGTGAAATTTCAATGCAAGTTGTCTGGCCTCCACACAAACCATATGGAGAGAATAGAAGCCCCACTGACTGAAGGGCTGAGGGCTAGAGTGGAGAGAAGCCATCTCCTGTGTGGCTTACCACACGAGTCTGTGGCTGGCAGGTCACCTGGAAACAGCACACTGAGCACGTTGGTGGCAGCAGAGAGTTGGGATGTTGAAGATAATTTATTCTGGTGAAGAAGTGTGTTGATCACTGAACTGAGGTGGGACCAGCTGAACACAGCTAACACTTCTGTATTCCTTTTAAAGCAACTTCTAAGACTGAAGAGACAGCTGTCCCTGGAGAGCTGATCCATGCAGTCGTTCTCCTGACTCACTACCACTCCCTTGCGTCCTTCACCTTTGGCTGTGGCATCAGCCCCGAGATCGACTGCGAAGGGGTCACACCTTCAGGCCCCCCTCTGTCAGTAACTATTGCATATGTGACATCACAAATGGCTACCACGGGGTGGAGGAAATTCAGGCCAGCCCAGTTGCAACTATTCCAGTAAGTAACTGCCTGAACAATCTCTTCCAATAGCAGTGAACTTCATAGGTGGAGGTGCCCCCTCCATGGGATTGAGCAGCCTAATCCAGATGAGGTTTTACCAGTTGAGAGGTAGGTGTAGGAGAAGCTGAAATGACACTGGTTGACTGGGGAGGTTACTGAAGTAAGACGAAAGATAGTCTCTCAGTTGTCTATTTGTTGGGGTCTCTTGTCATTCATAGAGGCAAACTGGATGATTTCTGGCCTTGGCTAGTGTCTGATGCATGTCCTGGGCAGGGGCCAGGAGAGCTTTTGGTCCTGGGTGCAGAGGAAAGTTGGCTCTTCCTTTGATTCCAGCATTCGATTTGGTTGCCTTGAGGTGTTTGTGTGAAGGATCACAGAGATCATTGACTATTTTTCTGACTTTGTCACTAACCAAGTACTTCCTGCCTACAGCACTTCTGCTCACTGATCTGTACTTGCTTCCACTTAGTGAAGAGCACAGAGTGAGCAGGTGTTGGTGTCACAACAGTGCTCACAGGCTATTTCCCATGCAAGTCCCTCCCATGTGAGACTTCACTGCAATAGTGTGGCTGGCATTTAAATTCTGTTTGGTGGGCTTGCTGGCTCTCTGAAGGAGCAACTGCAAAGGCAGAGAGGATAGGGGCAGAACTGTATCATTGAAGGTAACTTTTATTTTGCCTTGTGCTGATGGATTTTTACTAGACCAGATCCTGAATGAATAATGTGCTGTGGTGTTAAAACGCTCTTGTGAAACAAGCACTGGCTTTCCTTTGAGGCTTCATTAAATCTGCATTACACTCACTCTTCCTTTTTTCCTTCAATATGTTTCTCTCTGCAAGCAGAGAAGGGAAAAATTACAGTTGGGTAGTAAATTGTGGTACTTCCTCTAGCAGAATTCTGTTACACCTCCTTGGGTTTTTTCAGTGTAAACATTTATATTAAGTAAGAGAAATTTCTTGTAGTCTGAGAACCCTGTGTCCAGAGACCTTTGATTCTTAAATATGCTACAGCTACCAGGCATTTAACTGAGCAAAGATGATGATGAAATGTGAGCTGTTGGGTCGATACAGATCTCTTTCAAGAACTCTCTTCCTCAAGAATTGCCATTTAAAGATGTAAATGAAGGACAGGAATTGCAGTTAAATTGTTGGCTTGACAACTACTGCCATCACTATCAGTTCTTGTCAGGTGGACATGAAATATGTTTTTTTTTCTCTCCAATCCACAGAGTCTGTCTGTGAAGTTGAAGCTCTTATGGAGAAGATGAAGCAGCTGCAGGAGTGTAGGGATGAGGAGGAAGCCAGCCAAGAGGAGATGGCTACACGTTTTGAAAGAGAGAAGAGAGAAAGCATGTTTGTGTGTTCCTCAGGTAGGACAGATGTGCTTCATACACATTTATGTACATTTTTTCCTAATCACTTGAAATATTACTGCAAAAGGGGGGGGGGGGAAGGTGTTATTAGAGGTGTCAAATCCTCACTGTTTCTTAGAAGATGATCAGGGGTGCCTTGTAGTCTTCCAGGAACGGTTAAAAGCAGAGTAGTGCAAAGTTGTGGCTTCTCTCAAGCACACCATAATGCTCCCTGACCACTATTATCTTAATAGAAATGTCCAACAGAAAATCTCTCTTGAGAGCTTGAAGTGTCATAAGAGATCAGAATTTGTAGGCCCCTCTGAAATAAGCTTGACATGGAAATCATAGAGGTCTCTCTCTCTTGTTTTATTAAGTTCTCTGTTCCAAAATCTCCTTTGACATCTTGGTGGAGCCCCTGAGTCGGGAGCAGAGTGTCCCTTACCTTAGGGAACAGGTGTGAAGACAGACTGGTAGACAAAAGAAGTAGAAAAGACATTACTGTAAGAATCTGAGTGGCTTCATCGAGCTGCTTCTAAAACCATAGCTGCAGCCTCACTGAGCTCTATCAAAGCATTTTAGCCCTGGTAGTCCAGTGCAACTGTGTGGATTTCAAAAGCAGAGAGACTCCCCCTCTTCTGCAAGCTTTCTCCTAGAACACTTCCAGTTTGTTCTTACTGAAATGGTGTCAATTCTGTCTGGAATGAACAGAAGATGAAATCATCTCCAGCAAGAGACGTGTCTCGTCACTTTGAGGACACCAGCTATGGTTTACAAGGACTTCTCCAGGCATGGAATGCATGTGCCCACGTTCCGTGCCCATGTAAGGCTGGGGGCTGCTCTCACAATCTCTGCCAAATGGCAAACCTGGAACTGCTGTGCTGTGTAACTTGCTGCCCCTGAGAAGGCTTAAGCAAGCAGGGAACTGCTTGAAAGAGTCCAGCATAGAGCCAAAAAAATGAGAGGGAGCATTCCTTATGAGAGAGGCTGAGGATCTTTAGCTTGGAGGAGACTGAGAGGTGACCCCATTCATGTTTGTGCCCAGAGGATGGAGCAAGGCTCTGCTGGGTGATGCCCAGGGAGTGGACAAGGGCAGGTGGGAAGTTGAGGCATAGAATCATATAATCAACCACACTGGAAAAGACCTCAGAGCTCAAGTCCAGCCTATTACCTAACACCTCCTGACACTAAACCATGGCTTCAAGTGCCGCCTCCAGTCCTTTTTTGAACACTTCCAGGGTGGGTGACTCCACCACCTCTCGGGCAGCACATTCCAGTGGCCAATTAGGAAGTTCCTTGGAAACATGAGGACAATTTTTTCCCCTGTGAGGGTGACAACACTGGAACAGGCCTGCCCAGGGTGTTGTGGAGTCTCCTTCTCTGAAATATTCAAACCCACCTGATGTGTTTCCTGTGTGATCTGCTCTAGGTGATCCTGCTCTGGCAGTGGGGTTGGACTGGGTGGTCTTTTGAGGTCCCTTCCAACCCCTAACATTCTGTGCTTCTGTGAAATGACAACAGTCCTGCCCCCTCTGAGAGAAGCTGCTTTGAAGCACTGAGTCTTCACCAGTTCATTTCTGAAATGCTCCTCTGTGCTTTTCCCCTTCTTCTAAGATATTCCTGGGAGGACCATGGCTATTCCTTGGTGAATCGCCTTTACCCAGACGTGGGACAGCTCCTTGATGAGAAGTTCCATATTGCCTATACCTGACTTACAACACCATGGCCATGCACAAAGATGTGGATACCTCAATGCTGCGACGAGCGATTTGGAACTATATTCACTGTATGTTTGGCATAAGGTCGTCTGTGCCCCTTCTCTTCTCCACACAGCAGAGGGGGTAGTGTTGGATTTCATCTCTTTTCTTCTCAGAGTGCAGCAAAGCTAGAGGAGGGGAGATTCAGATTGGCTGTTAGGAAGAAATTCTTCCCCATGAGGGTGGTGAGAGACTGGCACAGGTTGCCCAGGGAGGTGGTGGAAGCCTCATCCCTGAGGTTTTTAAGGCCAGCCTGGATGTGGCTCTGATCTAGTGTGAGGTGTCCCTGCCACTTCTATGATTCTAGTCATTAAGCAAGCCTACATATTTTAAAGCACAGTTTTGTTTAGGGGGAGAGGGGAGTGTACAAATCACACAAGAATTTCTTTTGCCATGGGCACTCAGAAGCAATGCAATGACAGAATTGCTGCTGAAAATGAAAGTGTTTCTCTTCTCCTCCCCCACAGATACGATGATGATGACTATGGTGAAATTAATCAGTTGCTGGACCGCAGCTTTAAAGTTTATATCAAGACAGTGTTTGCACTCCTGAAAAGACCACAAAAGAATGTATGATAGCTTCTGGAGGCATTTTGAACACTCTGAGAAGGTACAGTCTGTGTGTGAGCTGAGGGACAGGGCTGTAGGTCGGTTTGCCATGCTCTAAGCCACACTTACCCAGCTGGCATTTAAGCTTTAGCTGATGTTAGCAGGACTCTGCTCACAGGCAGTGAATTCATTAGGACATGCCAGGCTGCAATATTTTTTCATTCCTACTGCATGTTTGGCAGCTAACAGCTGATGTGGACTGGGCAAGCCCTGGCCTGTCTTGGGGAGGTTAGGCATGCAAGTGGTACAGCTCTAATTCTGCTGCAGCATCTCCCTCAGCTGTCAGCATTGCCTGTGTCCCAGAGGGGCAGGGCACTGATGGGGGATACATACCTTGGCCTCAGCCCAGAGCAGGCTGCTTGCTGCCCCCAAAGCCCTGGCAGTCCTATGGTCACTTTTAGTGCAAGTAGCCCCAAAGCAGTTACTTCATGTTAAGGCTGGCTGTCTTAACAGTGACCTCTTCCTCCCTGTAACACCCTCTGCTCTGTGGGTGCCAACCACCCTTTGGCCCTTGCCTCATCAACCTAAGCTAAATTTGAACAATTCTTTGCAAGCTGCACCTAGGCTGCTGCTGAAGGCGGCCTCATGTGCCTGCAAACCTGCCTTTGTCCAGCTAAACCAGCTGGTCTGTGGAGGGTGACTGCCCCTTCCTCTGAACCTGGAGCTGTGCCCCAGTGCTGCTCTGGGTGACTCTCTCCTTCCTCAGCAAGCTTTAAACAGATCTCATTAGCTGGGTAGCTGGAAAGATAAAAGCTCCCCCCCTGCTGCTGCAAACACTGATAGAGAAACCACAGCCCACAGCCTCCTTGCAGTGGAGCAGGTTCCTGGAGCAGGCTGTGAAGGTGTCACTTCTCTCCTCCCTAGGTCCATGTAAATTTGCTTCTGGTAGAAGCTCGGATGCAAGCCGAACTACTTTACGCTCTGAGAGCTATTACTCGCTACATGACCTGATGGCTGCAGCTGCCTGGAGACCTTGGAATGTGCTGCAGCTGCAGCGTGGCAGAGGAAGAGAGGAAGCCTCAGGACCAACGGTAGCTCTAAGTTAAGATGCCCATTGTGCCATAACTCCTTTAGTTTCAGCTCTTTCCGTGTTTGGAACGTCGCTTGGCAGTCGAGCGGGCAGGGGGCGTGCCGAAGCTGCCCTGCCCCTGGTGTTTTGGCTTTAGACAGCACACAGGACACTCTGTGGCCTTGTGGCAATATAGCAAATGATAGATACATAGATCTTGTGTTAAGGCAAATACTAGGGGGAGCTGGAGCGTGACAAGAACTGGGACTCGATGACCTTTTGCTTTCCCTCCCAGAATAATTGTAGAAAATCTCGATGCTGCTATTCTGTGCTGGTGGAGCGAACAGCCAGAGCCTGTTCCAGTTAAGCTACAAGTGGAAGTGAGCACTGCTATTTGTCTGAGCCTTTCTTGTGTGTGGGTTCAATCAAAGCAAAAAAAAAGCCTTGTTCTTCAGATTTCTTTTGTCATCAGACCTAAACCTCTCCTGTCCACACTGATCATTTTGAAACGGCAGCAGTCATTTTTCTCGGATAGTTTAGCCTTAAAATGCTCTCTCTGTGTTCAGCAGTCTTTGGTGAGCTCCAAAGTGCAATGGGGGGGCTGCCTCTGGAAAGAAGGGCCTCAGAGCTTTTTAGAGACCTAACTTGGCCAAGTGTCCCAGAGCTTCTTGTCCTCTTGTGGTGTTTTGTTTTCAAGGATGAAGGCAAGGAGGAGCTGGGACAAGGTGTGGGAATGTTGTTCTAGACTGCCAACAGTCCTACTGTATTACCTGCCCCATGCTGGTCTTACTGAGCTCTTACTTTCTGTTGTTGCAGTGCTTAAGTAACTAGGCTGAGGAAAAAAGAAAGAAAGAAGAAACAGAACTATTTTTAGTAAATCAAACCATGATTACAAATGCTGATGTTTGATCTCCAGGGGTTGGAGAGCACATGAATACTTTTGTATGAGTGTGAATTGCTTTTTAAATTTGTCAGTATTATGGTATTTTTTAAATAAAGGTAACAACTTTTTCTCCTGGTGGTTTTTTGCTGTGGCTTTAACTTCCCAGAATCAGAAGTGGCAGGGTGGGAAGGGCCTCAGGATCAATTCCAGTACCTGCTGTGGAGAGGACACCACACTAGATCACATCCAGCCTGGCCTTAAAGGGTGAAGCTTCCACCACCTCCCTGGGCAACCTGTGCCAGTGTGTCTCACCACCCTCATGGGGAAGAACTTCCTAAGTCCATCTGAATCTTCCCTCCTCTAGCTTGGATCCATTCCCCCCACTCCTATCACTACCCAACACCCTGAAGAGTCCCCAGCTTTCTTGTAGCTCACTTCAGATACTGGAAGGCCACATTAAGGTCTGCTCAGAGCCACCTGCTCCCCAAGTGATCAACCCTCACTCTTTCAGCCTTTCCTCATAGGAAAGCAGCTCCAGCCCTCTGATCAGACACATTCCAGAGATTCTGCTGCTCTTCTTCCTGGCTGACTTGCTCAAAGACCATTTCAAAAGGTTTTGAGGCAGCAGTTAAAAAACAGACTTCAAATTACAAGCATGAGCCTAAAATGATGGGGGGAACCCCCCCCAAGTTTTAAAAACAGATGAAGATCTTTACTATAACTACAGTAGGAACACCTCTCCTCTTCCCTATGCTCTCCTCCATCCTCTGCTGTTTCCTCTTTCCTCCCGTGAGTGTCAGTGTTCATTGTCCATGATCAGTCTCAATTACTGGCTCTAATTATTGTTTTAAGAGTTAAATTGATTTTAAATTTCCCCAGTAGTGAACCAGTTGAACTTCAGCTGCTGAAAGTCACAGGCCCCTGCCTAGAGGATACCTGGCAACAGGAGGGCAGGGTCAGGTGAGTCTGATGAGTTCCAGGCAAGAAGCAACAGGCAGCAGGCGAGGGATTTGCTACAAGGAAGTGACAAACTCAGCTCCTAGCCCCACTCCTCCAGCTGGCTGTCAGGGGGGTTAGAGAGCACTCAAGTGTAGAAACTCCTGGAAGCAGGCAGGGAAGGCAGGGAAGAAAACCCAACCACCACACACAGCTCTTCCCCAGCCCACAGGTACATTTACAGAAAGACTGCTGCCCCCACGCCTGGGGCTCAGCTCAGCCCTGCTCTCTCTCTCTTACTGCAGCACATTCTGAGAACATTTTTGAAGTTCACAGTCCCACAGGCTGAAATATTTTTAAAAGATCCAGGGTAAAATGATTAATAAACTGTCAAAAATTGTGACTAACAGGATGCATCTGCTGCTTCCTTTTAACTAAAATACAGGATTTTCAGTGTTCCAAAACCAGAGCAAAACTTTCCTGTCTAAGGGCACAGCATAAAGCTAAGCTGTGCCTAAGGCCACAGAAGACTTCCCCCTCTGCAAGTGGTTTCTGCAGCCCCCTGATTCTCCTGTTGCTTTTTGGGGGGTCAAAGGTAGAGGGCAAATCTTTGAGAAGCCTAAACAGGCCCTTCCCATCCTCCTCTCTACAGCCACAGGCAGCTACCCTGCAAGTAGAGACCTTTTCACCAACTAAACACCTCAGGGTGGGGTTTAGTGTCTTCTTCCAGTCACATTTTCAAGCAGTGCACTTGACCACACCCTGCAGCCAATCCCAGCTACACAGAAAGCTCTCACCTTGGAGAAAGGGTCCAAAAGCAGCTGGGGATTTCCCATTCAAATGCTGAGGTGGTTGTGGTCCTGGGAAGAGGCTCTTTGAAAACAAGAAAATGGTTAAGCTGCCAGCCTGCTCCACCAGGGTGGTGAATGCTGCAGAGAGCAGCAGCTGTCTGAGGCCAGGGCTGAAGGAACAAACACTGGAAGGTGTGAGCTGCCCTCCTTTGCTGCAGACTGTGAGCTCCTGCAGAGCTGTGGCTGCAAAGTGCAGCAACTGCTGCCCAGCAGCAGCCTCTCGTGCACCTCAGATGATGCAGGCACTGCTGGGACTGGCAACTCACCCCAAAAGATGTCAGTGGGGATCCTCTGAAAGGCCAGGCAGTGTGTGGGATGAGACAGCATGCACCAGCACCACGCAAGGGAACTGAAGGGGTGGCTGCTGCCTGGGCCCAGGTAAGGATGCTAATGAAAAAGAACAACCCACACATGAACTACACTGGATTTTCGTTGGAGTCTGTGCCAGGAGGCACAGGGCAGAGCACCTGCAAGTCACAGCTGCCTCAGCAGCCCTTCCCTGTCCATCTTCCAGGTTCAGCTGAAAAGAACCACCCCACCTCGGTGAGAAAGGAGCAGTGTCACAGAGGTCAAATACTCATTTTGCTAAACAGGACAGCTGAAGTCACAAGAGAGCAAAGACACCTAAGTGGTAGAAGTGCCACAACACTACATCAGAAATCCAGCATTTGGGAGCTTCTTACCTACAGGGTGGGGGGTTGCAGAGAAGGGGCCATGCAGCACCACTGGAGCCACCACTGGGTTCTGCTGGTAGATGCTCTGAGGCTGTCACTGCTGCTCCTCCCACCGCTGAGTGCCCATCCTGAAGCAGTCACAGCCAAACTATGAGCACAGCCCAGAGCTCACACACAGCAGCTGCCCTGCTGTGGCACCACCACATCTGCCCTGTGCTAACACCACAGCCATGCCAGAGCTCACACACAGCAGCTGCCCTGCTGTGGCACCACCACATCTGCCCTGTGCTACCACAGCCATGCCAGAGCTCACACACACACTGTGATCAGTAACGACTGACAGGAACAAATCCTAACTGCCTGCACACCCACCTTGACCCGAACAAAACACCAGTCTCGGGCTGCTGCCTGGCAGCCACCCAGCACTTGTCAATTCTGATCAGACCTGCTGCCAGGACCTGGCCACGGGGCCTTTTCCACTGCATCCCCACCCTGCACTGCACAGCCGTGGCCACTGCTGCCCATTAATGCAAATGCCGAGAACAAGGCCTCCAGCTCCCCCCTGCAGGGAGCACTCAGCCAGCAGCCTCTCTTTAATGACCCCAGAAAGCAAAGGCATTCTTTTTCTCCAAGAAATAAATGGGGCATTGAAGCCATTTCTCTTCCCCCTCCATTTCAGCTACCCGTGAAATGGCAAGAGGAGGAATGGTAATTGTGCTTTTTGAGCACAGCAAAGCTGCTGTTGGAGCCAAACCATACTGAGTTTCTCTCCTTGGAGTGCAGTGGTGTGGGCTGTCCAGCTGGTCACAAGAAGTAACCTAAGGGACAAAAGGAACCTTGCACACCACTTCATCATTGTCACTTCACTTTCCTCCTCACCACACCCAACACCTGAACTCTGAAATCTCCCCTCCCCTGCCCCATCAGCAATAAAGATGTCCCCAGGAATGTAGAAGCAGTGACAATGGCTAGGGGAAAAAAAACCTTTCCCTGCCCTTCTACTGCTGCTTTGCTTCCCAGCCTCCTCCCTGGGAAGCAGAGGTCCAAAGGCAGAGCAGCACCGCTGAGGGAGCCCTGACTTGCTGCCTCACAAGACCACATTTCTCCAGCCTCTCTGCAGGGATTGGCAGGCTGCAGATTGCTCTCCCCGGCACACACAGCACAGGGTGAGGCTGCTGACCCTCGGGATCAGAGCCAGCAGCTCAGCAGCCCCTGGGCAGAGGTTTATTCTTAGTAATCTGAGGTCAGAAAAGAGACAAATGGGTCAAGGCTGGAAAGCTTTCTGCAGCCAGTTGGGCTGTTAGTGCTTGAGGCCAATGATGCAGCTGCTGAGCTGATCCATGGGTGACAAGCAGGGACTTCTCCACACTGAAGGGGTGAACACAGCAATAAAAAAGCAGCAGTCAGAAGGAAGGTGAAGGATGTAGAGGGGTTTTTGCCCCATGAATGGAGGTGAGCCATGGGGCACACCTGAAAGCAGAACACACCAGACTAGCTGAAATCTTCTCTCAGCAGGGATTGGGTGTTTTGCCTTCAGATGTGAAGTCCTAGTTCAGAAAAGCCTCTGTCTAGCACAGCTGGACCTACATCCACAAGCACCAAGGCAGCAGCTAGGAGACCCTAGCTGCTGAGTATCTTCCAAGGAAAAGGGAAACTCCAAAGCAAAGAGGATGACTCCCTCCAACCACTGACAGCATTCAGTCTGAGGAGTCAGGGCTATGATGAAAGACAGCAGAATGCCCCAGCAGCATCTGGGTCACTGCCACAGAGCTGTCAAGTGTATCCAGATCTGTAGGTAAGATGTGGCTCCAGTCATGCCACATCCTTTTCTAGTGCCACAACTTCTTTGCTGCCACAGGGGGCCAGGTGGTAATTTACCTTTTAAAAATGAATAGTTCAGCAAATAGACTTTGCTTTCATTTTCCCAGGCAAGAAACCACCTAATTAATAAATGAGAGGGAAGAGCTGCTTGATCACCTCAAACATCTTGTAAAAACAGCAATGCAAAGGTCACAGGCTGCAAGGGGTTGGAAGGGACCTCTAGAGATCTCTGAGTCCAACCCTACTGTCAGAACAGGACCATAGAACCCAGCACAGGTCACACAGGAACACATCCAGATGGGTCTGGAAAGGCTCCAGAGAAGGAGACTCCACAACCTCCCTGGGCAGCCTCTTCCAGAGCTGTGACCCTCACAGTGAAGAAGTTCCTCCTCATCTTGAGGTGGAACCTCCTGTGCTGTAGTTTACATCCATTGCCCCTTGTCCTATCACAGGGAGCAGCTGAGCAGAGCCTGTCCCTGCCCCTCCCTCCTGACCCCCAGCCCTCAGATATTTATAAACATTGATGAAATCCCCTCTCAGTCTTCTCCTCTCCAGACTAAAGAGCCCCAGGGCTCTCAGCCTCTCCTCACCAGGCAGTGCTGCAGTCCCTTCAGCATCCTTGTAGCCCTCCCTTGGACTCTCTCCAGCAGATCCCTGTCCCTCTTGAACTGAGGAGCCCAGAACTGGATGCAATATTCCAGGTGAGGTCTCACCAAGGCAAAGCAGAGGCAGGGGGCAGAACCTCCCTGGATCTGCTGGACACACTCCTCTGAATACAGTCCATGTCATGGCAGCTTCTCAAGAGACAAGACCCAGCACAGCAATGCCAGGCTTGACTGACTCCTTGACAACTACACTGCCATGCCCCCAATGGCAATGCACAGGTATGTTAGGAGTACAGATCTGTACCATCTACACCAACAACCCCCCCAAAAATATTGAAATGGAGTAATAGTTACAGTCAGGAGGAGTGATGGCTTTGAATCCTGTGAAGAAGTTTTTCTGCCACAGGTTTGAACTCTCTTTCCCAATAGAGTTTGGGGTAGTCCTCTAAATCTCTGGCGAGGCTGCAGTCCCACACGAGCTCTTCATCTGTAAGCAAGGAAAATGTGACCATCAGTCCTGGGGTAAGAAAGACATCACCACCATCAGTCCTGGGTAGAATGACAGCTGTGCCCCCCCAGAAGTTGACTGAATGTTCATGAAATCACTGAGGTGGAGCATTCCAGCCTCCAAGAGCAAGGCTCAGAACCAGTTCAAAAGCTGAAGTGTTGAACCAAAGCAGGAAATTTCCCAAAGCAGAATGTGAGCAGCACTGGGGATCAGCAGGGATCACTGCCCCACAGCCAAGCTGTGCAGCCTCAGATAATTCAATTTTCCCACAGCCCTCCTCAAAACTAGCACAGTTGGGCAGTGGCCAAGCAGCATATGAACTGGCTGCCAGCCCAGCAGCCAGACCAGCACACTCTGGGGGAAGCTGGAAGCTAGAGTACAGACTCGAGTCTGCAAAGGCTGCTCATGCCTCTAACTCTGGCAAGAGAGGGGCCAGGAGCCCTGGAAGCTAGTGGCATGCCATGGAAGAGTTCACCTGTACTGAGATACCAAAGCAGCTTCCTCAGAGGCATAGTGCAGGTAAAGAAGAAAAGTCTGGGAAGAGAGGGAGAAAGGAGATTTCACTGCATGCCCAAACAGAATGTTCTCCAGACAGAGTCTCATCTCTACTGCTGCTCCTGAGGGACCAAGAAAAGGCAAAGCTGCTGCCAAGGGCCTGGAAACACCAGCCCCCAGGAGCTCTGAGCCAATAAAGTGACAGGAAAGTCAGGAGCAGCTCAAGGAAGGTCAGTGACAGTGCCACTGCAGAGAAGTGCACTGCTGCTCAGCCTGCTGCCATCAGGCAGAGAGAGAAAACCCAATGGTGCCTTTGCCCAGCCTCTCTGGGGCCCAGGCTCTTGTCAGACTATTTCCACTCCCTCCTGGCTCCCTCAAACCTTTCACCATCTTGTGCCAGGTAGGGGAAAGAGAAATGAAGGGGAGGCGGCCAAGCACAGCAGGTGAGGTGAAGTGTCTGCTGTGCCACGCTCCACCGTCCCTGCTTCCCCAGGGTGTGCTGATGCTTAAGCACAGCCCAGTGGCTGTCAGCAGTTGCCTCCTGCTTCCTGAATGATAGGATCAGAGCAACAGACGGTTCAAGGCTGTTACTGCACACAATGGGAGGAGGAAGATGTGGGACAATATTAACCAGCTGCTATGACTAGAATTTGTTGGCTCTGAACACACAGAGGAACCAGATCAAATGTGCCTTTGCTGCAGCTCCTCCTCTGCCTGGTGTGAAGAAAGTCTAACCTCCTGACTTAATTCTGACCTAGTTTTAATTAACTGCCATTACAGCTGCGTTGCAATCCCAGTTGTAGCTGCAATTGTACATGAACTTCCACTCCACAAAAGCTGTGCTAGCTAATGAGAGTTCCAATTACTGCCCAGCCTGGAACCTGCAGTCAAATGAATTAATTGCTGGGCTAAGCAGCCTTAAATGCAGAGGGGAAGAAAAAAGTTAAGAATGTTCCAAGCTGTGCAGCATGGCAGAGACAATTCAGGCCTGACTGAAGTTTGCAGTTCTGATGCAAAATGCTTTAAACAAAAGAGAGCATCAATGATCCTGCAGGCCTGGGCACTCCGACAGAGCTAGCTGCAGCCAGTGAATAGAATGGAAGAGAATTAACCAGGTTGGAAAAGGCCTTTGAGATCATCAAGTCCAACCTATCACCCAACACCATCTAACCAACTAAACCATGGCACCAAGGGCCCCATCCAGTCTCTTCCTAAACACCTCCAGTGATGGTGACTCCACCACCTCCCTGGGCAGCACATTCCAATGGCCAATCTGTCTGTGAAGAATTTCTTCCTCACCTCCAGCCTAAACTTCCCCTGGCACAGCTTGAGAGTCTGTCCTCTTGTTCTGGTGCTGGTTGCCTGGGAGAAGAGACCAACCCCCTCCTGGCTACAACCTCCCTTCAGGTAGTTGTAGACAGCAATAAGGTCTGCCCTGAGCCTCCTCTTCTCCAGGCTAAGCAACCCCAGCTCCCTCAGCCTCTCCTCATAGGGCTGTGCTCCAGACCCCTCCCCAGCTTTGTTGCTCACATGAAGATTTGCTCTGTCACAGCAAGGAATGCAATGCAAGGAATGATTCCAGCCATCAGCAACTTTCATTCTGCCCTAACTGGAAAGAATTCCTCACTAATCCACCCACTTCTGATTGTCTGAAAACAAAAGAGACCATGGGGACCTCGCTTTCTGTCCGGGCCTGACTAACATGCAGCAAGCATTCACCTTTGGTAAATTTCCACTTAAAAACTAAATCAACATCAGTTCAGGTTTGCTTCAGTTTCGTGCACACTGGAAAGGTTTTGTTTAAAAGACAACTGCAAACGACCTAGCTAAAATAAAAACACTACCAGAGCAGTGCTCATCAAATACAGGAGGAAAATTACACAGAGTGACTGTAGGACGACTCCTCAGCAATTAAGCTCTGGGTAATTTGAAGCTAACACAAATGTACAGATGAGGAGAGCCAACTGGGCAAACAGATCAGGGTCTCAACATGGAGATGAGGATGGAGACTGTTTACAAAGGCCTGCAGTGATAGAGGAGGGGCAATGGCTTCAAACTAGAGAAGAACAGATTTAGATCAGATGCTGGGAACAAGTTCTGCACCATGAGGGTGGGGGTACACTGGAACAGATTGCCAGGGAGGTGACTGGAGTTCCATCCCTGGAGATACTCAAGAGTGATGCTCAACCTGAGCTTGCTGAAGATGCTCAGGGCTCTGGGCAGCCTGATCTAGTTGAGGATGTCCCTGCTGACTGCAGAGGGGTTGGACTGGATGACCTTTGGAGGTCCCTTCCAACCCAGACCATTCTGTGATTCACTTGTAGGCACCTTCCAGGCTGCATTTGTGGAGGAGCACACCCTGCCTAGCTTTAGGGAGCAGATGAGAAATTGTCAGGATGTTGTCCTTGCCCACAAGGAGATCATGATGAGAAAAGAGGGGCAGCCAAGAGACTCTTGTGACGAGCAGCAAGCTCAGCCTGCTGCACCACACAGCCCTCCAGCTGAGGGGAAGAGCCACATCGCCCTGCCTGCAGGCGTGCGCTGGGCAGCAACCAGGTGAATCACGGCTGTGCCCCTGCTTCTGTCAACCCCTGCAGGGACCTCTGCGGCCAGAAGGGCTCTTGTCCAGTGGAAAGGATGTTTTGCAGGGTAGTTTGGCTTAGGCAGGCAAAAAGGCAGCTGAGAAAAGCAACATCTAAGACAAACTAGAGTGGGGGGGTGACAGCAGCCAGCTCCACCGTGGCAGACTGAGACCTGAGGGAAGGTGCTGTGTGGAGCAGCCCACTGAGGTGCTGGGCAGTCCTAAAGCCACATGACAGACTTCCCACCCAAACTCCTATTGCTTTGACTTTGCTCCTTTCTATTTCCTTGACTAAGGAAAAGGGAAGATGATGATGAATCTCACCTAGGAGTGATGTGAGCAGCACCAGCAACTTGTTGGTCTCTTCTCCAAACCATGAGGCTGCACTTGTGATGTTTTCACTGTAGTTCCACAGGGTTTTGCATATCAAACAAGCCAGCTGCCAGTCTGCAGGCCCAAAGTCTTGTAAACACTCAACTAACCTGTCAGTATCAAACAGAAACAGTGGTTTGCTCCATGTAGTTTTCTCCTGAGCTCTTCAAAATCTGGCAGTCTAGAAATGTCTGCAGGCTCCATGAAAGTTTGCAGGAAAATTTGATGGTAATAAACTTTAAGATGCTGTTTTATTCCTCAGTAACCTCCCCCTTTTCATTCAGTCCAGTTCCCCACAGCCATGAACTTGCCTTTTGCCTACACAGATGTGCCTATGTCTGCCTGCATCTATCCCCTAGAAGTTTGCAACCCAACCGACCCAATTTCAATCACACACACCACAAATCTCAAAGACACTGGAATCCCACCAAGCCCCCAGCCTGATCTAGCTGGAGGTGTCCCTTGCTCACTGCAGGGGGGCTGGACAAGGTGACCTTTGAGGGTCCCTTCCAGCCTGAAGCATTCTATGACTCTGTGAACTGAACACAAATGTCATAGAATCAATAAGGTTGGACAATACCTCAGAGGTCATCAAGACCAACCTGTCACCCAACACCTCAGGACTAACTGAACCATGGCTCCAAGTGCCACATCCAATCCCCTTTTAAACACCTCCAGTGATGGTGACTCCACCACCTCCCTGGGCAGCACATTCCAATGGTCAATCTCTCTTGCTGGGAAGAACTTCTTCCCAACATCCAGCCTGAACCTCTCCTGGCACAGCTTGAGACTGTGTCCTCTTGTTCTGGTGCTGGTTGCCTGGGAGAAGAGACCAACCCCCTCCTGGCTACAACCTCCCTTCAGGTAGTTGTAGACAGCAAGAAGCTCTCCCCTGAGCCTCCTCTTCTCCAGGCTCAGCAACCCCAGCTCCCTCAGCCTCTCCTCACAGGGCTTGTGTCATGACAAGCTGTGACTGTGTGGCACAGTCAGGATGATCTCCTCCTCAATCACTTCCAAACTCTCTAGGTTGATGCCATACTGTTACTGGGTTCCCTCCTTTCATTCACCCTTTTTTAGCCACGGTATGGAAAATGCCACAGTCTCCACGAGTCACATTCCACAGACTCACTGGTATCACAGAAATGTCTCACATTCATTAGTCAAGCTGCCTGTAAACTTATTTGTATTCTTCTCTTCTGGCTGTATGCTTTGGGAGTCAACTAGAAGGTGGGAAGGAAGGAAGGATGAGCAGACAATGCATTGTTTACATTGTATAGCAGTAATTACATGATGTTAGGAACAGGAAAGCACATTGTTTGATACATGTGGGTTGCACCAACAGCTTTACAAGCCCAGGAACATGATCGTTCATGTTGCTCCCCATTACGCTGGATCTGCTGTTATCTGAACATCAAAGCCACAGGGGCTGCACCCACAGTGGTTTGTCAACATCTACCACCACTTACACATCTAACTGCCTTAAACCTGAGCTCTGGAGGGAGGAGACTCTGCTGAGCACGGATACATCAGGTCAGAAAATTGCAATCCTAGCTCCTGAAGTTCGCACAGCAGAGAAGCACCAATGGTGCCCACTAAGTGCAGCCCAGCTAGGATCCAATCAAGGCAAGCACCAGCAGCTACTGCAAAGCCAGCTCTTAGTTGCTTTGTAGGGCACTTTCCTCTGCTGCTCCTCCATCAGGAGAACCTTTGGAAGATTACTCTGTGGGGTTTGGCACTGCAGTAGTAAACCACCCTAATGCTTTTGCAAGAGGGCAAAACCAAACCCAACTACTGACCCACATGGAAGGCTGCTTCTTGAAGAACAGGAGGTGCTGAATCACAGAATTATTGGGGCTGGAATAGACCTCTGAGATAATCAAGTCCAGCCTAAGATCATTGGGAAGGCACCCAGGGAGAAGGTTTCCTTATTCCAAGTTATTTGCCCCAGTGCAAAACAGTCTCATTGAAATTTTTTGGCCAAATCACTCAAAATTGCCTTCCCCCCCCCCCGGTGAGCATAGTCAGGAACTTACTTCCCAATTCCTCCTTCTTCCATCAGAAGAGCTCCTTTGTTCTTATCTGCTGTGAGATTGAGCAGAACTCCACAGGCAGAAAAACAGACATCTTGGTTCTTGGAATCAAGCAAAGCAATCATGAACCTGTGTGCTGGATTGGAACAGAAGGAAGCAGTGTGGCTGGCAAGAGGGACTGAACACAGAGTGGCATTACATAGACTTCATAAATAGATGCACTTGGAAAGCAGGCAAATGCAGGATGCCCACCCCCAAGCTTGACTTTGTAGCATATTACTGTGACATCTGTAGAGTAAGAGCTTGGAGAAGACAAGGCCCCAGGGAGACCTTATTGTGGCTTTCCAGTAGCTGAAGGGGGATACAAGAAAGCTAGGGAGGGACTTTTTTGGGTGTGAAGTAGTGATAGGACTGGGGGAATGGATCCAAGCAAGAGGAGGGAAGATTTAGATTAGACTTTAGGAAGAAGTTCTTCCCCATGAGGGTGGTGAGACACTGGAACAGGTTGCCCAGGGAGTTGGTGGAAGCCACATGCCTGGATGTGTTTAAGACCTGGAAGCGTGGCTGTGAGCAACCTGATCTAGTGTGAGATGTCCCTGCCCATGGCAGGGGGTTGGAACTAGATGATCCTTGAGGTCCCTTCCAACCCTGACAATGCTGTGTGATTCTCTGACCCAAGGTAAGAGCCATTCTTGCACCATGCTGGACACCGGTGTTCTTCAGAACAACAGACACCAAGTTTAGTTCTAAAAGCACACAACAGCAAGGTGAAATTCCAACCAGAGCTACAGCCTCCCTCCTAACTCTCACCCTCCTTTCCATCTCACAGTCAGCAGAAACTGCTAGGACTTGGCATTTGGCACTCAAAGAAGGAAGTTGCTACCTCCATGAGTGGCAGGGCTGCCCTAGACTGCACCAAGTCCAGGTGGAACTGCTGTAAGCCTGGGGCTGCTGCGGGAGACAGGCAAGAAGCAGATGCTGAATGTGCAGCACCTCCCAGCACTTGCTGATGCTGAGCTCAGTAGGCAGTGGAAGGCAACCCCAGTGAGGGACTCAATCTTGCACCTTCCCAGCTCTTCCTGAGCTTGGCACAACCACCCCACGGAGTCTCTCCTAGGTGGAAAATTCAGTCCTTTGAGACAGCTCATCAGCTGCCCTCTCCTCCAAAAGCAGTGGCATGTTCCCCCTCGAAAGAGGAGGCTGCACATTGTCTACCACTCACTTTCAGCACTGGCAGGGAGATACACAAAAACAACCCAAAAGGGTAGAGGGAGCTGGTGTTTAATTAAACTCAGGACACACCTCCTGGGGATTGTAAGGAGTTGCAGTTTTCCTCAAAGCTCCTTCGACACCCAGAGCAAAAGGGCTTGAGAAGACTTGCATCCTGCTTCACCCAGAGGCAAAGAGGAGCTCTCTTTGTTGAGGCAGTCAAACACCTTTCAGCCCTGTTACAAAGTACTAACATGCTGTCAAAGATGGGAAGCAAAACAGATCTGTGACCATGAACCTGAGTAAGAATAATCCAGCTGGATTTCATTTTGGTATCACACCACTGCTAATCTGGGGGATTTGAGAAGCTGAAGGAGGGAAGAGGACTTTCAAAACCATAATCTTCAGCAAAAACAAAGCTTTGGCAGTATTTACCCTGGTGAAGGCACCATGGCACATCTTTCTACTCTGCTATTTCTGGTTTAATGCAACTGAAATTACAGAATGGCTTAGGTTGGATAGGACCTTAGAGATCATCTACTCCAACCTCCCCACCGTGGGCAGGGACACCTCTCAACTAGACCTGGTTGCTCAGGGTCCCATCCAACTTGGCACTGAACATCCCCAGGGAGGAGGCATCCACAGTCTCTCTGGGCAACCTATTCCAGAGTCTCACCACCCTTGTCCTGAAGAACTTCTTCCTCATAGCCAGGTCTAACCCCACTCTCCTTCATTCCCCTTTGTCCTAGTCTCTAGACACCCTCTTGAAAAGTCCTTCTGCAGCCTTCCTGAAGGATCTCTCTGAGGTATTGGAAGGCAGCTCTAAGATCCCCTCTTGAGTCTTCTCCAGGCTGAACACCCCCAGCTCCCTCAACCTATCCTCACAGCAGAGGTTCTCCAGCCCTTGGATCATCTTTGTGGCCTCCTCTGGACTCACTCCAACAGCTCTGTGTCCTTGCTGTGTTTATGACTGCTGCTGGAGTCTGACATCTGCTAATTTGCAGAACATGGGAGACAATTCCTTCTGCCCTTTAACTGAGGCAGCTTATTACCAGCCTTGCTTTTTTAGAACCTTATTACCAACCTTGCTTTTTTAGAGCCAGGGGCATTTAAACCCAGAACTCCTACAAAAAGCAACTCACCCTTTTTCTGTAGGATGAAGTCACAGATCTCGTGATGCTGGGACAGATTGCCAAAGACTCTGACAGCCTCCACAGCTCCATCCAGATTGTTGCTCATCAACAGCTTTAAGAGCACTGCTTGTTTGCAGAGAAATGAAAAGAAAAGCAATTGCTTGTGTATCCCAAACATGTGCCTGGCTTTTTAATCAATCAATCAATCAAATGTCAGTCAGAATGCAAGCAGCAACAGCCAGAAATGGAATAAATGGAACAGCTCTCTGTCTGGGTGTAGTGAAGGGGTGAGCTGATGGGTAGAACAAGAGCTAAATTGTGCAGGGCTTCGAAGAGGAGACAAAGAGCTCCAACATGGGGCTCAAAGCAAGGGAACAAATGAGTTTTGCTCTGCACTTTTGAGTGGGCTGATGTGAAAATCCAGGAAGACAAAGGGAAAAAAGAGATAAAATATATGTTGCAATATAGAATTGATTTAGATCTTGAGCAGATGGTCTTAAGGTGGGATGTCTCCTAAAACTCAAATTATTTTGACATTAGCTCTATTTTCTCTCAGTGCTGCTACAACAAGCAGACACATTTTCCCTGAACAGCTACTTAATATTGGCCCTGCTCTGAAGCACTTGCTTGCTGCTTCCCTCCTTGGCAGTTTCACATATCATCAGCACAGAACTTCAGCAGACAGAACAAACCACCTGCAGCTCCTAGGAAGTGCTGCCAGCAGGTAGGTTTTCAGTGCATGGCAAAGGAGCCATGGTACAGAAGTTGTTTTCAGTCTTCTGTGAGTACTTAGTGGACCACTGAAATCAGCCCAGCCAAGGGCTCCCCCCAGCCCAGCCTTAACCCTTCTACTACATACAAAAAAAGTAACAGGAAGAAAACCACATCTGGAAAGAAGTTGGCTTCATTCCCATTACTTCCATCTTTCAACACTGAACATGCCTTGAGCTTGTCTTAGAGAGGGATCTGAAGTGATTAGTTTTTGCCTTGTACCAAACAGCAAGTATTCCCCAAGTGTCTCCTGGAGGAGGAACCCTGCTGGTTTTCCATCAGAAAGTTTTCCCTCTCCTGAGTGCAGGCAGGGGAAAGGTGCTGGGACTGGTTTCACACACCAACAATAAAAACAGGAGAGGGAGAGCAAAGGGGGCAGGCAGAGAAGTAATTTGTTTCCACATTTATCCAACTAGCAATTAGAGATTATGGCTTATGGGTGACAGAGTGACTCGTGACAGAAGAGCAGAGCTGTTGCCTAGAGAGAATATGATGGCTGCCAGTCAGGGCACTTGGCTTGACAGCCAGAAGAGTTTTTTCCTACTCCTCATTCTCCTTGTGCAAACTTCAGGCACCACCTCTCCCCCAAGTCTTCTCCCTTTAGAAAGGTAGGCAAGGCAGAGCCTCTCTTGCAGAGCATTAACACAATGAGTCCCACAACTCAGATGCAGTTCCTACACATCACTAAGATGTGGCTACTGTCCATACTGTCAGGGGAGACAGTCACAAACAGACATAAATCAGATTTTGCAGTGGAAAGTACTTTAGTAGAAGATACTAAGAAGAAAAGAAAATTCAATCCATGGCTTTCTGACCACACTCGGCTTAGAAGTAAAAGGTAACAATTTCTTTTGGCTCAGGCATATGGATTTTGAATAGGTCTATGGAAAACTGCTAAACAGAAAACATGGCAAACAGAATAGAAGACAATTTAGCAGGTGGGAAAAGACCTTTGAGATCATTGAGTCCAACCTATCATCCAGCACCACCTAATCAACTAAACCATGGCACCAAGGGCCTCATCCAGGCTCTTCCTAACCACCTCCAGTGATGGTGACTCCAGCACCTCCCTGGGCAGCACATTCCAATGGCCAATCTCTCTTGCTGGGAAGAACTTCTTCCTCACATCCAGCCTAAACTTCCCCTGGCACAGCCTAAGACTGTGTCCTCTTGTTCTGGTGCTGGTTGCCTGGGAGAAGAGACCAACCCCCACCTGCCTACAACCTCCCTTCAGGCAGTTGAAGACAGCAATGAGGTCTCCCCTGAGCCTCCTCTTCTCCAGGCTCAGCAACCCCAGCTCCCTCAGCCTCTCCTCACAGGGCTGTGCTCCAAACCCCTCCCCAGCTTTGCTGCCCTTCTCTGGACACATTCCAGCAACTCACCATCTCCCCTGAGCTGAGGGGCCCAGAACTTGACACAAGTCATTGAACTATGTCCTGAAAGAATGAGAAACCATTGTGGGAACAATTTAGCCCCTGTGAACTTCATATTCCTGCAATAGGATACCATAAACCAGCGTCTTTTCAGTGTCAGAGTGTCATAAAGCAGTATCTTTTCTGCAGTGTCAAAACACAGCAAGGATAGCTTCCACTTTCAAAAAGATGTGCAAGAGAAGAGAGTTTAGAAGCCCTTACTTTCAGCAATGTGCAGCTTCTTGTCCTGGACAGCAGAACTCTTCAGCTGGTAGAAGGATAAATTGCCGATCGCCGTCGCAGCGCTGATGACCAATTCCTCACAGTCATCGATGGACCTGGATTCTGATAGTAAAAAAATAAGTAAATAAACAACAAACCCCTCTGTGTAGATGCAGATGAGTCACTCAGCACTGCATTCTCTCTCAGAACCAGACTGAATCACAGTTTGCATGGCCACCAGCACGGACAGCTGTTGTGGGTTCCAATCCCGTGGCAGAAGCTGACTGATCCAAACAGGGCAACACCAGGTTGCCTTTACCATCATGACTCAGGCAACATGGTTTAAAACCCACTGAGTGAAGACATTTTACAGATATTTAAGAGGGAATGGAGTAGAATTCACATGCCAGAGTGACAGACAGAGAAATACTAAGGACTGGATATGTCAGGTGCCACGAAACATTGGAAAAACCAAAAGCACAACCAAACTTCTTCAAAAGTATTTGAAAGGTTTTCTCTTGTAGGGCTCCTGAGAGAATGCTGAGCAGTGTCAAATGACACCAGCACTCCTGGGAAGTTGTGTGTACCAATATCATCTGAGGCTTCTGGCCTCAGAAACCAAGAGTGAAACAACAGAGGGGTAAGTTCACAGGCAGAGAGAACATTTTGTTGTACATTAACTGACACAGTGCTCAGGAAAATGGGAGAGTAGCAGAGAGAAGCTCTGAGGCTCTGAAGTGTTCATCCAATCATTAAGGCAGCTCCAACCCAGGAAGCTCCTCCAGGGCTGAAGTGAGAAGGAACAAAGCTGTGAGTTTGCCTTGTCTGATCCCCCATGGCTGGTGGGTCAGACTGTTGCAGATAATCTTGTTGATAGCCCTCACATAGTATTTGATGTTCTCAGCACACACTGAGTACTTCGAGATGTGTCTTGGCACTGCTAAACTCTCTTACAGGAGAGCAGACTGCCCAGTTCTAGCCCATAATTAGATTGACAAAAGGATCAGTAAGTGGTCAGGGAACTGCACTCCTAAAGCCTCCATTTGGAGGGAATGGGACACTCTCTTCCACCTGCAAGAGAGAAAGGTTGGAAATCTGGTAAGGAGGTGGAGGGGGAAAAAAGAGAGGTCCTTTTTCAAGGAAGCTGAAAGTTATGGGTGCTGGAAACAAAAGGAATACTTGATCCAGAGCAGTCACAAAACCTGCAAACCTCACAGAACCCAACACATCCAGGTAGCACCTGGCAAGAGCAGACTTCCCTCATGGGGGGACTCTCAGGCAAATGCATTTGAAACAAGGTTTGCTTGCATTTCTGAAAATGTGAATTAAATACAATCATAGAAAAAGCCCCAAACTAGATGTGGTTCTTATCTTTGTCTTTAGTGCCATCCACGTGAAAAGCTCTCTCTTATATAAACTAAGCTGATAAATCACAGAGTTGTTAGGGTCCGAAGGGACCTCAAGGATCATCCAGCTCCAACCCCCCTGCCATGGGCAGGGATCCCTCACACTAGAGCAGGTTGCTCAGAGCCACATCCAGCCTGGCCTTAAAGACCTCCAGGGATGAGGCTTCCACCAACTCCCTGGGCAGCCTGTTCCACTGTCTCACCACCCTCATGGGGAAAAGCTTCTTCCTAACATCCAATCTCAATCTACCCATTTCTATTTTTTTCCCCATTCCCCCCAGTCCTATCCTTACCTGACACCCTGAAAAGTCCCTCAGCAGCTTTCTTGTAGGCCCCCCCTTAAGATCCTGGAATACTTCTAGAAGACCTTTCCCCAGACACTGAGAAGTCAGTACCAAAGCAGCAATGCTTCCCCTGTCTGCAACAAGCTCTCCACCTAAACCAGTTTATCACCACCAGCAACGGAACCAGCGATTTAGTTACAGCTCAGCCTAGATGCCGTGGTCAAGGAGAAACATTCTGAGCTCTCCTGACAGATTGAGCAAAGAAAACACAGATTTTCCTTACCTAGCACTGTTACAAGTAATTCTACGACAGGATGGGCAGCTGCCAGAGCTGCTCCTGCGCTGGGATGAACGGAGAGGTTGGCCAACACTCTTATCAGTTTTATCAGCACATCTGCTGCCGCCGAAGGATGCCTTGGGTGGCTTCTTCCTTCCCCCTCTCTTTGATGGCACCATTTCTGTGCATTCAGATCAAGTTCATGGTATGTTTGGAACAATGATGTCAAGGTGTTAACGCTTCCTTTTGCTTTAAAAAGCTGCTCACGGGCCTGGCTATTCTTTGCTGTTAGATTGCCAAGGACGAAGAGGACACGGACAACCAAATCCTGCAATCAAATGAATCAGCCCTGGAGTTAACCAGGCACAGCCCAGCCACACTCAAGGGAAAAAGATATGTAAGCAGCAACCACAGAATGTTACACAGAATCACAGAATGTTAGGGCTGGAGGGGACCTGAAAAGATCATCAGTCCAACCCCCCTGCCAGAGCAGGATCACCCAGGGCAGGTCACAAAAGAAGGCATCCAGGTAGGTTTTGAATGTCTCCAGAGAAGGAGACTCCACAGCCTCTCTGGTCAGCCTGTTCCAGGGCTCCAGCACCCTCACAGTGAATAAGTTTCTTCCTTATGCTCACATGCAACCTCCTCTGCTCCAGCTTGCACGCACTGCCCCTTGTCCTACCACTGGACATCACTGAGCAGAGCCTGGCTCTGTCCTCCCCACACTGCCCTGCACATCTTTATAAGCCTGAATGAGGTCCCCCCCCAGTCTCCTCCTCTCCATCCATGCTTTTGTTAAGTGTCACAAGACATAGGTAGTAACATGCTCCCAGGGTCGAGGGGAAGAATGCTGTCCCTCAATATGAGAAGCAGGCATTCTCCTCAGCGAGGATACACGATACAGAATTAACCAGGTTGGAAAAGACCTTTGAGATCATTGAGTCCAACCTATCACCCAGTACCATCTAATCAACCTCCAGGCTCTTCCTAAACACCTCCAGTGATGGTGACTCCACCAATTCCCTGAGCAGCACATTCCAATGGCCAATCTCCCTTTCTGGGAAGAATTTCTTCCTCACCTCCAGCCTAAACCTCCCCTGGCACAGCTTGAGACTGTGTCCTCTTGTTCTGGTGCTGGTTGCCTGGGAGAAGAGACCACCCCCCACCTACCTACAACCTCCCTTCAGGTAGTTGTAGACAGCAATAAGGTCTGCCCTGAGCCTCCTCTTCTGCAGGCTAAGCAACCCCAGCTCCCTCAGCCTCTCCTCCCAGGGCTGTGCTCCAGCCCTCTTCCCAGCTTTGTTGCCCTTCTCTGGACACGTTCCAGCAACTCAACATCTTTCCTGAACTGAGGGGCCCAGGGTCTTGCATCCCTGTATTTCATACCACCACTCTGGAGGACACAACTTCCACCCCTTTACATTTTTTTTTTAAACCAGGCATCATATTTTTGCTAACATCTAAAGGTCATCAAGACAAATTTTTATGAGCATTCTTACTAGACTAACCACTAAGCGCTTTCACCTTTTGCTGGCACAACCCTCAATTCACAAAGGCTGTCAGAATTTGTAACAAACAACTGATGAATCAGAAGAGAGAACTGGGGAGGGGGGAGGGGGGGAAGGCAGGCAGGCTAGTTTGACTCGTTTATATTGACTTTCTAATTTTGGTCAAAACACTATCAGCCCAGCAACAGCCTTGCCCAATCAGCACACAGACAAACAGGTACCATACAGCAATCAACTGATATTTTGAGAAGTGTGATCTCAGCTGTGCTTTCCACCTACAGCCTGGCAAAAACAAACTTAGAGAGAGAGAGCAAAAAAAAAACCACCACCACCACCAAAACCCAACCCAACAAACTTCTTTTTAAGCTAAGTACATCCGGTTTTAATAGCACATCACTGCAGTTCCATCACCTGCCAAGGAAAATTGAGCCAGCAGGGGCAAAGAGGAAAGCTGCTACAGCTGCTGCTGATGGGTAGGGGAACACTCAAGGGTTTGCAGTCTTTTGTGAGACAGATAGATAGATAGATAGATAAATAGATAGATAGATAAATAGATAGATAGATAAATAGATAGATAGATAAATAGATAGATAGATAAATAGATAGATAGATAATAGATAGATAGATAAATAGATAGATAGATAAATAGATAGATAGATAAATAGATAGATAGATAAATAGATAGATAGATAAATAGATAGATAGATAAATAGATAGATAGATAAATAGATAGATAGATAAATAGATAGATAGATAAATAGATAGATAGATAGATAAATATGCAATGAATGTGTACAAAGTCCACACTAGATGTGCAATACAGATATCTATTTATAAACAACAAAAACTCCTCAGACCTCCCTGGATGGATCCAGGGGACCTGCTCACCTCCTCCCCCTACTCCCTCCCTCCTTCACATTACCTCACACAGTAGTTAAAACAGAGATACCCCTGGCAAGGCCACTGAAGAGAGAGGGGGAAGGTGCAAGCAGAAGCAACAAAAGAAAAGAGAGAAGAAAAAAGAACTGTTTATGCCTCTGCTCTATATTCCCATTAGCCAGCCAATGAATTCTACAGACCTTATCCTTATTTTCCTGTTGCACCCAAGTTGTGTATTTTACTTTCAGCCTTTGCAGTCAGGGACTGGGTTAAAGTTCCCCCTTCAAACTGTAACACTCACAGAGTAAGTGCTGCCCAAGTAAGAAGGAGCAGCTTAGCATTGTGTGTTTCTTTGCACAGCAAAGGGCATTCTGAAACTGCTTGCAAGACCAAACCTGCACAAGGCCCAGGGCTCCTCCTGTCCAGAATGAAAAAGCCACCCAAAATTTTAAATCAGTCTAATAAATGAGACTGTTCTGCATGTCCAAATGTTTGGAGTAGTAGCTGCACATGGAACTTCAGACATTCTTGTGGGCTTACAGAAGAAGTTACACTGATCATTTACTTTTCTTGAGGGTGGTGAGGCACTGGCACAGGTTGCCCAGGGAGGTGGTGGAAGCCTCATCCCTGGAGGTCTTTAAGGCTAGGCTGGATGTGGCTGTGAGCAACCTGCTCTAGTGTGAGGGGTCCCTGCCCATGGCAGGGGGGTTGGAACTGGATGATCCTTGAGGTCCCTTCTGACCCTAACAAGTCTATGATTTATCAGCTTAGTTTATATAAGAGAGAGCTTTTCACATGGATGGCACTAAAGACAAAGATAAGAACCACATCTAGTTTGGGGGTTTGGTTGGTTGGTTTGGTTTTGTTTTTAACAACAAAGCACTCCTGTGAGGCTTGCTGTCCAGAGAGTGCACCCCAACCTGCTTGGAAGGTTATAGAGGAGACCACACAGCTTCACTTCAACAGATTTGATGAAACATCAACAAAAAGCTTGAGAAGGAGAACTGATTCCCCCCCCCCCCCCATTGCTTCCATCTGTGAAGAAACAGATTTCTGGTTTTTAAGGTGGCATCACATACTCCCTGGGAATTTAACTCTTTCTTTGTCTGGCAACTGGAACATAGGCATTTGATTGCTGGCATGGAAGATTCTTTGCATCTCTCCTAAACATCCATTCCCTTGCACTGCCTGAATAGGAAAGGTGTTTGCAGCCATGTAGCTGCTGAGTCACAGAACATGGCAGCAGTTTATCGTGGTGATTAAAGTGTACCTTCCCTAGCTGCATGATGAACAGAGCTACCAGCTGTCCAGGTTCACTTATCAGGAGGAGAAGACAGACAATCAGGGCAGCAATTTCTAACTAAAACTAGATTTAAAAAAAGGGGAGGAGAGTCCATTCCAGAGTTTGTACACTTTGGCCAAGTACCTGTTGTTAAGTCTCTTTGGTGCCTGGATCCAAAAGGGGAAGAGCAGTATGAAACCAAATAGTTCAGATCCCAGCAGCTGACTTCTGATTGAATCTACAGCTGTGAATGAAATGTGCTTTCCATGGCACACAAACTTCAGCGCAGGGAGTCAAAATTCGACCACCTGCCCAGCAGTCTGAACTGCTTTGCATTCAGATCTAATTTACACTTCATTTCTAAATTTGGATTTCTGCTTTGTTATGTTCCTTTGGCAGAGAACTGAGAGTGTTCTTTGCAGGGTCTGATACTCTGCTTACAGGCAAAAGACCAGTAGTCCTGCCCTCCCGGAGCCAATCTCTTTCAAACGCAGGAAGGACTCATCCTGAAGTGACATTCTGGCTGTGAAAATTCCTGGTCAAACCCAGGAACAGCAACTGAGCCAAAATGAAACTTGACTTAAAGAAGGAGGAAGAGGGCATCTGTGCACGGAATGCCCTGGAAGTATCAAAAGCAAATGAAGAAGTTCTTGACTGAAGGGCTTGAAACAAGGAGCAGAGGGAAGCTTTGCCACACTAACAGCAGGGAGTATTTGTCATTAAAGAGAGAACATCCTTCCCCCGCACATATGAATGCACTGGAGGAGAAGAGGCCATTAGGAGGTGGTCATCAATCCTATTTCCAGGCTTTCTTTTCATGTATGTAATGTTTATTTTAAAGCTCACAGCTATGAAAGCACTTGAACAAGTCTGACTGCTAGTTTTGTTTGTAACCGCCACCATCGCCAACAGAAAGGCCCTGACCCCACAAGCTTTGCAACCTGAATATTCAGAGAATCATAGAATCAACCAGGTTGGAAAAGACCTCAGAGATCACCAAGTCCAACCCATGACCTAACACCTAACACCTCCTGACAACTAAACCACGGCTCCAAGAGCCACATCCAAGCCTTTTTTGAGCACCTCCAGGGACGGGGACTCCACCACCTCCCTGGGCAGCACATTCCAACAACTCTTTCTGGGAAGAACTTTCTCCTCACCTTGAGCCTAAACTTCCCCTGGCACAGCTTGAGACTGTGTCCTCCTGTTCTGCCACTGTTTGCCTGGGAAAAGATCTGCTCAAGATCTGTAGAAAGTTTTCTAGGCACAGCCTAGAACTACCACACCTGGTGTCCAGCTCTGCCACTCTGGGAACACACACACACACACTTATCCTGTCTTAACATCTCACACACACTTCTTTCTTAACATCTCAGTTTTTAATCCTGAGGCTTTTTGACTGCTTTGAGTTAATCACACTGATTTATCCTCCCTCTTTGCTTCTTCCCACAGCAGAGAATTTCACTCCACGCTGCTGTTCCTTGTTTTCCTTTCAGCACATACCGACTCGGGCTGGGACTCAGTAGCTGTCAGCACGTTAGAAGAAAAAGATTAGCAGTGCCAACTACACCTCAGGAAAAACATTTGCACTCCTCACAGCTCAAGTGTTTATGATATATACTACAGCACCCACAACAACGACAACAAAAAGTTGCATTACATTATCTGTGTCCCTCTTCTCCCTTCTGCAGGGCTTCACTAAGCTGACAAGTGACAGTTGGATGCTTGTTTGAAAGCTGCAATAAGAAATAATTACTCTAAAGACACTGCATATCTAATCATCACAACATAATTACCAAGGGTTGGGTTTGGGTTGTGTTGTTGGGGTTTTTTTTAATACACAAGCTATTTCTTGACTAATTTGTGTTTTGGTGAAACAACTGACAGCTCAACACAAAAAGCAATGCTAAGCTGGTGAGGAAAGAGAGACTTTTTTTTTTAGGACCACCAAGTAGAAGCTGAAGTCTCAACACTACCTGACAACAAACAATGGGAATTTATAGATGGGCCTGCAGCTCATTAGGATACAAAGCCATTATCTCAGGAGCTTGGAATAGAATCATAGAATCAATAGGGTTGGAAAAGGCATCAGAGATCATCAAGTCCAACCTGTCACCCAACACCTCAGGACTGACTGAACCATGGCTTCAAGTGCCACTTCCAATCCCTTTTGAACACCTCCAGGGATGGTGACTCCATCACCTCCCTGGGCAGCACATTCCAATGGCCAATCTCTCTTGCTGGGAAGAATTTCTTCCTAACATCCAGCCTGAACTTCCCCTGGCACAGCTTGAGACTGTGTCCTCTTGTTCTGGTTGCCTGGGAGAAGAGACCAACCCCCAACCTGGCTACAACCTCCCTTCAGGTAGTTTAGAGAGCAAGAAGGTCTCCCCTGAGCCTCCTCTTCTCCAGGCTAAGCAACCCCAGCTCCCTCAGCCTCTCCTCACAGGGCTGTGTTCCAGACCCCCTCCCCAGCTTTGTTGCCCTTCTCTGGACACACTCAGCAACTCAACATCTTTCCTAAACTGAGGAGCCCAGAAGTGGAGAAGACAAGGAGAAATCCCAACAGCCTCCAACTATGAAATATTCAAATAAACTGTTTTCTTAGTTTTCAAGCATCCTTTTTGAAGCAAACAATTATTAAGTCAAGGGCTGTTTCTACACATGCAAATGACAGCCAAGTCAATCAGCTCTCAGCCCTCTGCATTGCTTTGAGTTTTTCCATCCAAATTATTTGATTTCATTTGCTTATTACTTAGAAAAGCTGTCAACTATTTAACACGTTTATTGGGTAAACACACAAAAGTAGGTCACTGGAAACAATCTTCCACACAGTAATGCACAGGCACTTCAGAGGATTCATCCATCTAATTAAATAAATAATGAAAAGCAAGAGATGGAATAACTGACCTGCTGCTTCTGGTGGTCGTTCAGTAGGGCTAAAAACAAGTTGTAACATCCGGAGCAGTCTGCTAGAGCTGCACAGAAGTCATCGTAGGAGGAAAGTTTGCTGCAAAAGTACAAGAAGAAAACATCACTGAACAGGAGTTCTTTTCCTCAAAGCCCTCTGCTTTGGGCTCTGTGCCACGTTTTCCAGCAAATTAAATGGATGCCAATAGCTGGACTTGTGGTAGAGTTACATAAGAGCCCAACAGAAGCCTGGCTCTCCTTGCCACAGTGAATTACAGGAAGAAGTGAACATAAGGAGCTTCCCAACCTGCCTGCCATATGGGCACAGTATGCTAACACTGGCACTTCTCAGTGCTAAATGGGAGAACTGTAGTTTCAAGATGACATGGGAAGTCAGAGAGGAGAGGAAATAAAGAGTTCCTTCCTAATGCACATCTCGTGGAGCCTAGCAACAGCACTGGCAGAACACATCTCTCCCCAGCAAATACAGAGAGCACACCTTCTGGTCCTCAGGCTTTTATGTCTGAGTGTTCCCTAACAGCTGCTCTGGTCCTACACTGCTCACCTTGACCATCACAACAAGGGAGAAATGGACTGGCTTTGGTCATACCAGAAACGCTGCAACCACAGAACAAACCAGGATGGCCTCATCCCCTGGAGCCACCCAGCAAACATCTGTGTTGATGTTCAATTACAACCAATTACAGCAAGACAGAGAGAGAAATGAATAAATCCCAGTAGTCTGAGCACATTCTCCACAAAGAAACTGCCTAAAGTTACTGATTGAGAGAGAATAATAATCCTTCTCTAGCACTAGAAGCCAAAGTGAAATTGAAATCTGTGCCCTGTACTGCACAGTGTGTGTGTGTGTGTTATTCCCTCCCCCAATGACTGCCATTTCCAGGAAGCTAGTTAAATTGATCTTATGGCTAATTTCTATCCCCAGACCATGCAGTTCTCTAAACTTAAATAAATAAATATTGAAGCAGTAGGAAACTTTAAATAAGACAAATTACTTTTGCTCCCTATTGACTTGTAGACCAAGTAAACGTCCTTGTGAGAACTACAGTCGGAGTACCAATTACATTTAATTACAAACCCATCACCCCACTTCTCATGGCATCTCCCAAGCAAAAGAAATGCTCTCTCCTTAGAAGAGGAAAATACACTCCAAGTGCTGCAATCATTGCAAGAACTCAACTCATTCTTAGTAGAGAACCAGAAGTGGACAAGGCAGCATGGAACTGGGGAAGCAAGTTCATAAGCTCTACAGGTAGCACAAACAGCAAAGGACCAGATTTGCCTGTCCTGAGCTGTGGAGAGGAAGGAACAAGAGCAGCTGCTCTTCAAAGCACAACCTGATCTCATCTATCAAGGAGATCTCATCTAGCAGAAGTCCATGTCAGAATCTCAGTGAACATGGAGCCACAGACTCAACATGACTCAAGCCAGTAACAAAACAGAAATGGAAATACTTCATTCAGAATGACATTCATGGATGGTGCTTATTACCCAACTCCTCCTGGAATCATCAACAGCTAATTTCACAGCTCCTTCAAAATCCTTAAATTGCCTGCCAGTCCACTTAGCAATAGATATTGCAGGCTGGTGCTTGGTAACTGGAAGATTTTCTGTCTGAGAAAATGTTCAGACTACAAAAGGATCTTTTTGGGTGATTCACTCACAGTGATCTCCCTCTAGAAAGTCTATCTCGGGAAGGAGCCACTGAGCTGCTCATAAAACTGCCATTCTTTCAGTGCTTCCATCTGCACACTCCAGCCCTGATCCCACAGATGCATCTCCTCAAACACTCTGTGACAGCTCCAAACAATGCACACTGACCACATTTTCTCTTTCCTCTACTTTATTTCACAATATACCATCCCTGACACAATTGAAGCTTGTGCAATGTGTCTCTCTTTTTTTTTAAAGCATGGACTAATATATACTTAATAATTCAAGCAGCACTGAAATGCAAGCAGCACTGCATCTGGAGAACAGCAGCTTCATGTGTTAGTAGAGGTTGGGAGCTGACCTGCTGGAGAGCATCTCTCAGGAAAAGGACAAAGGAGTGCTGGTGGACAACAGGAACCAGCAGTGTGGCCAAGAAGGTTGATGGCACCCTGGGGTGCATTAAGAAGAGTGTGGTCAGCAGGTTGAAGGAGGTTGTCCTCCCCTTTTACTCTGCCCTGGTGAAGCCTCATCTGGAGTACTGTGTCCACTTCTGGGCTCCCCAGTTCAAGAAGGCAAAGGAAGTGACACCATGTAGTGAAAGGGTGAAGGATTCTCAGAGAAATGCCTTAACAAGAGATGGACAACAACAGGACAACCATAACCAGCATTTTCAACTGTTAGCTATGTCTCTCTAACATAACCAGAACAACTAACACAACCATATGGAACCATTAACAATCTAAAACTACAACCACCATTTGGAACTAGTAACAATCACCCTAACAGCAGGAGGTTCCACATAAACATAAGGAAAAACTTCCTCACTCTGGGGGTGGCAGAGCACTGGACCAGGCTGTCCAGAGAGGTTGTGGAGTCTCTCTCTGGAGGCATTCAAACCCTGCCTGGGCATGTTCCCATAGCAAATTGCTCTGGGTGATCCTGCTCTAGCAGGGAGGTTTGACTAGATGATCTTCCAGAGGTCCCTTCCAACCCCTGCCCTTCTGTGATTTGGGGAAATTTAAGCAATGGCACTTCAAAAAAATCCCAGTCAGAACCTGTGGGCTCAAGGAATGACAATGCAACACAGCGTTTTCCACAGGGACAACAAACCTGAGTTTGTATAGCAACAGTTAAGCAATCCCACCTGTACTGATGAAGACACAATGATCACACAAAAATCGTTCAAAACTACATGGAGCTTTAAAAGAAACAAACAAAAAACCCCCCACAAACAGACCAAAACAACTCCATGCAAATCACAGAAACGTTCAGGTTGGAAAAGACCCTTGGGATCACCAGCTGATAACCCTGCTTCCACAAGGTTCACCCCTAAACCAAGGTTCACCCTCCCTAGTTTTGAAAACAATCAAACAGCTCTAACATTTTGTAGAATAAGTGGTTTGGGACAGAAGAGACAAGCTCAGTTTTCCCCTCTCTAAGAAAGAGAAGCCCTCCAAATCTTCCAGATACTGAAAGCAGCAGCAAAGCCAAGCCGCAGCCAGAAAAGGAAACCTCTCTGTATCATAGTATCAGCCAAGGTTGGAAGGGACCACAAGGATCATCCAGTTCCAACCCCCCTGCCATGGGCAGGGACACCCCACACTAGATCAGGCTGGCCAGAGCCTCATCCAGCCTGGTCCTTAACACCTCCAGGGGTGGGGCCTCAACCACCTCCCTGGACAACCCATTCCAGGGCTTCACCACTCTCACGGTGCAGAACTTCCTCCTCACGTCCAGCCTGAATCTCCCCACCTCCAGCTTCATTCCATTGTCCCTGGGCCTATCACTGCCTGATATCCTGAGGTATCTGTGGTGGGCTGAAACTAAAACTACCACACTCTCAAACGTTTTTAGAAGTTGTAAAGCTCCTTTCCATTACTCTCCAAACAGAGCTCATGGCTGAGGCACCCGGATGTGCAGCTACCCTTGGTGAAAGCAGCCCCTAGCTCACTCTAGCTCATTAACTTCCCATTTCAGTGCTTGCAGCTGCCCTCTCTGAGATCACTTGAAGCAGTTAAGACCGACCTGGCCGCAGGCAGCGGTAGCACTGTGTCCTACACCTACCTGAAGGTCCTGAGGATGTAGGCAGAGACATCGCTGTCCCCCGCACGCAGCTCCAGCGCCACGCTGAGCTCAGCGGCTGCAGCACCGCCCAGCAGCTGCTGCCTGGCCGCGGGGCAGTCGGCCAAGTTGCGCAAAGTCGCTGTCAGCTGCACACAGGACACGGAAAGATTTATTAATCACAGCCACTTGCAGCAGAATCCACGCTGCCTTGGAAATTTAATAAAGCTCAGCTCTCATTTATAACGTCCAAGACAGCCTGGATGCCCTGTTAATGTTCTGCAGGTACCTGCCTACCGATAAATGATGAAAGGAAATGTCCAGGCAACAAAATTCATAGGATCATAGAATCTTTTCAGTCGGAAGAGACCTTTAAGATCATCCAGTCCAACCATCGACCCTCAGCACTATATCTCTGCCTGTTGTAAACTCCTCCAGGGAAAGGGATTCAGGCACCTCCCTGGGGAGCCTGTCCCAGTGTTTGGGGAACCCTTCCAGCAAAGGAGTGCATAGAATTGTTAGGGTTGGAAGGGATCTCAAGGATCAGCCAGTTCCAATCCCCCCTGCCATGGGCAGGGACACCTCACACTACAGCAGGTTGCTTACAGCCACATCCAGCCCAGCCTTAAAAACCTCCAGGGATGAGGCTTCCACCACGCCCCCAGGCATCACCACTGGCTTTAGCAATCCCTACCAGCCTTAATCCTTATGTTGCCATGTGAAAGATCAAATTCACCCAAACAAAACAAATGCAACAGCAGACAAGTGCTATTTTTGAAGGAGAAGACATTTAAGAGCTTTTCAATTAAAGAACATGGAGTACTTGTTAAGTCTTGTCAGTAACACTTCAAAAGCCCTGGCTTTTGAAAAAGCACTGCCATATTTCATATAAAAATAATCAGACTGCAAGGTGAAGAAACATAACATGAGTCAAGCATGACCTTGGTTTCATGTCTCCTATTAAGGGAAAATCATTATTATTACAAACATTTTTATTCTTGTGGGAGGTTAGCATAAAACCCATTGTGCAACAGGGAAGAAACCAGAGAGGAACTTTATTCCCACAGAGAGGTCCTGGCAAGATGATGTCTAGCACTGCCATCTGCTGATCCTGCAATCACACAGCTAAGGAATGAAGAGCTGGGCCCAGTCACCTGAGACTCATCAGCTCTCAGGAGGGAGAGGTGGCAGAGGGAGAGATGGAGAGAGGTGGTTTTGTCCTCCAGCAGAATTTGCTCTCTATTCCTAACAACCTGTATTTATCCATTATTTCTTTAGGTCACTGAACACTGATCCTTTTTTTTTGCTGCAAGTTAAAGTATGCCACAAAGCCTTTCTTTATTCTGCAGCCATGAATCATAGGGAGAAACTCTTCTCAATATGATATCCCTGGAAAAAAAAAGGGAATGATTTCTGTATCTGCCTGTGATGACTAAACAAGTTAACTCACATGGAAGAAATGGTGCACATTAATGAAGGTCTGGTGAAGCTGCACAAGGATTTGATAGCAAGCATCATAACTTTTCTCACAAGAAAAATGAAGTATCTGTATTTTACCCTGGAGAAGAGGAGGCTCAGGGGAGACCTTATGGCTGTCTACAACTCCCTGAAGGGAGGTTGTAGCCAGGTGGGGGTTGGTCTCTTCTCCCAGGCAACCACCAACAGAGCAACAGTCTCAAGTTGCACCACAGGAGGTTTAGGCTGGATGTTAGGAAGAAATTCTTCATGGAGAGAGAGATTGGCCATTGGAATGGGCTGCCCAGGGAGGTGGTGGAGTTATCATCATTGGAGGTGTTTAGGAAGAGACTGGATGGGGTGCTTGGTGCCATGGTTTAGTTGATTAGATGGTGTTGGGTGATGGGTTGGACTTGATGATCTTGAAGGTCTCTTCCAACCTGGTTTACTCTATTCTGTTTTACTAGATAGCACCCAGAACATTATCAGCACCATAAAGCAATAAGAAGAAAATCGTTTCATTAGGTAACTAAAAATATTTGCTGACTTCAGAATGTCTAAAGCTCTTTCAAACTGACCACCCAGAAATACCTATGATAATTAAATGCAGGTCCTGAACCACCTCATGTAAACCTATTTAAAAGAAGCCTCTTCAAACATAGGCAGAGATCTGTCAGGGGCACACAGGCTTCGCTTATCTCCTCTAACAGACCTCCAATTTGCTCTTGAAGTCTGTACTTTAGAAATCAAAGTAAATGCTAACCTGGACTAATAGGTGGCCCAAGCTGGAGAAGTGTCTCTCATTGTCTTTTATGTTGTTGATCTGCTTCATTAACTGCAGCAGCATTTCAACAGCTCCTTTGTTGACCATCTCATTAAGGAGTATTGCATTCCCAGACAGGAATTTTATAGCTCCCATGCAATACAGGAGGGCTTCATTGTTTTTTTGTAGATCTTCAGTTCTCAGGACCTCCAACAAACTGTCTAGAAGGGGGAAAAAAATCATTGAAGTCTGATATTAATTATTAGATTTGACATAGTCCAGGCATTTTCAGGAGAAAAATACATTCAGATTGGGGGGGACCTTAGAGCTGCCTTCTAAGACCTGAAAGGATCCTACAAGAAGGCTGCAGAGGGACTTTGCATGGGGGTGTCTGCAATAGGACAAGGGGGAATGGTTTGGAGCTGAGGAAGAAGTTCTTCAGGACAAGGGTGGTGAGACTCTGGAATAGGTTGCCCAGAGAGATTGTGGATACTTCCTCCCTAGGGGAGGATGGATGAAACCTTGAGCAGCCAAATCTAGTTGAGATGTGTCCCTGCCCATGGCACAGAGATGAGCTCTGAGGTCCTTTTCCAACCTAAGTTATTCTGTGAGTTCTAAAAAGTGGCCTGGAAAAAAAATATATATATTTGGATTGAAACCAAGAAACAATTATTGCTGAATAAGAAAATGGACCTGACCTGTGTGTGCCTGGACTTCAGTGTACGAAGCCTGAGACACTCTAAACCTGAGATACTCTAAAGAGGTTTATTCCCACTACTTCCTTAAAAGAAAATTAAAACACAATGTCTCAAAGCATCTGAAATAGAGCACTAAAAAGCACATAACAATTGTGGATGCTGAGGTAGAAGAGGGGAAAGAGATCACAGGAAACCTCCCTGAACCACATCCCCTACTGCCATCGTTAGCCACAGAATACTGCACTAGATGGACTGTTAGGTTGACCTGGGAGGCAATTTCTAGTGCACAACTAAACTAACTCTCTGATTGTTTCTTGCAAGAGGCTCAGTCTCCCCGCTGAATTTCCACACCTAACTTCTACAGAGGAACAGAACACATACCCAATAACCTGTCCTGCTGAAGGATGGGATCGTTTCGGTCATTCCTGCAAAGGTGAAATGCAAGCTTGCAAGCGCTCAGAAGATTTTTCCCAGCCACTTTCATCTGCAAAGAAAGGAAGGATAAAAACAAAAGACCAAAAAAAAATCATAACTAAAACCTATATATCAAAATGCACCTTAACATTTTACAAGTGCAGACAGCATGGCAAATTTGGCTTCACCAGTAAATTCCAGCTGAAACCCTGCCACTACACCCAGCCAAACCGTTCGCAGAATTGAAGGGCTCTGAAACCCAACTTGTTTAAGCTCTGCTTTAGGCTGCATCTTAGGAAGAAGTTCTTCCCAGCAAGAGAGATTGGCCATTGGAATGTGCTGCCCAGGGAGGTGGTGGAGTCACCATCACTGGAGGTGTTTAGGAAGAGACTGGATGAGGCACTTGGTGCCATGGTTTAGTTGATCAGATGGTGTTGAGTGATAGGTTTGCCAACCTGCTTAATTCTATTCTATACTTGGCAAACTGTTCTACCCTTTTACCAGTGGCTGCCCAGACAGCTTACTAGAAGCTGAACTAACAGGTCTAAAAGCACTAACTTAATTGAGAGTTTTAATCAGAGGTACTAGAGGAAAAGATAATTAAGCTTACTCACTTCAAAAAACCAACAACCCGAGGTTTGGTATTTTCAGATAAAAACATCAAGGTACTATTCAAAACTAAGGTGGTGGAGAATCATAGAATCAATAAGGTTGGAAAAGACCTCAGAGATCATCAAGTCCAACCTGTCACCCAGCACCTCATGACTAACTAAACCATGGCTTCAAGTGAGGAGTTTAGAACACAAGCCCTATGAGGAAAGGCTGAGGGAGCTGGGGTTGCTTAGCCTGGAGAAGAGGAGGCTCAGGGGTGACCTTATTGCTCTCTACAACTACCTGAAGGGAGATTGTAGACAGGCAGAGGTTGGTCTCTTCTCCCAGGCAGCCAGTACCAGAACAAGAGGACACAGTCTCAGGCTGCACCAGGGGAGGTTTAGACTGGATGTTAGGAAGAAGTTCTATACAGAGAGAGTGATTGCCCATTGGAATCGGCTGCCTGTGGAGGTGGTGGAGTCACCTTCATTGGAGGTGTTCAGGAAGAGGCTTGATGGGGTACTGGGTGCCATGGTTTAGTTGTTTAGTTGGGTTGTATTGTATTTAGGTGGGTTGGATTGGTTGATGGGTTGGACACGATGATCTTGAAGGTCTCTTCCAACCTGGTCATGTATTGTATTGTATTCTCCAGTCCCCTCTTGAACACCTCCAGGGATGGTGACTCCACCACCTCCCTGGGCAGCACATTCCAATGGCCAATCTCTCTTTCAGTGAAGAACTTCCTCCTCACCTCAAGCCTAAACCTCCCCTGGGGCAGCTTGAGACTGTGTCCTCTTGTTCTGGTTGCCTGGGAGTAGAGACCAACCCCCAACCTGGCTACAACCTCCCTTCAGGTAGTTGCAGACAGCAGTAAGGTCTCCCCTGAGCCTCCTCTTCTGCAGGCTCAGCAACCCCAGCTCCCTCAGCCTCTCCTCACAGGGCTGTGCTCCAGACCTCTCCCCAGCCTCATTGCCTTTCTCAGCTCAACCCACCACAACTAATTCACATAATATTACTGGGGGGGGGCTGGGGGAAAATATCAGATTTTAAAAAATAATAATATTTCAGGTACTTAAGAAAATCAGAAAAAATATTCAGAAATAAAAAGGTATTCCAGATAAAAAGGTCAAGATGCTACTGAGAACAACGAAGCTTCATTTCCATGGGGAAGTTTCAATTACTATTTTAATGATTGCTTTGCTCTCCACTCCAAACTACAGGTGGTATTCTCTTAAACATTTGTCAAGTAACAAAAAGCTATTTCAGGCAATAGAAAATTAGGAAAAATACTCAGCAATAAAAAGTATTTCAGATAATATCATCAAGATATGAGTAAAAAACAACCTCAGCTTCATTTCCATGTGGAGCTTTTAGTTGCTCTTTTAATTATTGTTTTGTTTAACCCAAACCTTCAGATAATAAAAACTACTTCAGGCAATTAAAAAATAGACTAAATGTAGAGGGAAAAACTACTTCAGATGTTAATATCAAGATATCATTCCAAAAACTAAGCATTCTTTCCATGTGGACCTTGTAATTGTTGTGGTGTTTAAATCCCATCCTAAGACACTGTCTCTTTTCCATGTTCAAGAGGGGATTGGATGTGGCACTTGGTGCCATGGTTTAGCAGTCATGAGGTGCTGGGTGACAGGTTGGACTTGATGATCCTTGAGGTCTTTTCCAACCTTATTGATTCTATGATGTCTAAGTGATTCTATGATGTCTAAGCAATATTCCTGCCACCAGCTCTCCTAGTTTGTGTCCCTCCTTCCTCCCTCAGGCATCATTGCTCTACAGAAATAACCCCCAAAAAAAGGCTCTAACAAGGCCCAAGCTGGATGAATGGTATCTGTGCTTAGGAAAGGATTAGACACAGTTGCAAAGTATGAAATGAAAAATTCCATGCAAGCTGTAATTCATGAGCTTGAGCTTCATGTCCTACAACCCAGAACGTTGCAACACTTACAGCCAGGATGATCTTTGCCAGCTTCAGGCGAAGAGGATCCGAGTCGATGTCTACAAGTTTATATAACCTCTTCAGGAGCATACTTCTCCCTTCAAACCTTTTCCCAAGCAGATTTCCTTCACTCAAGGCTTGATAGAGCTTGGTGCAAGCAAGACAAAGATTTTCTATGTTGTCTTCTACTTGGAGGTGGAAAGGGAAGGGAGAAAAGAAGGAAAAACCAGTTACTAGTGTCACCTTTTCCAGAGCACTTCAATAGCCAATTGAATCTGCACCAGGCTGCAATGAGCACTGCCAAAGATGCTGTAAAACAGAATCAATCCCCTCATTTGACACTCTCTTTTAACCACTTGTAAGATCCTTTCTATATTCCCACCACTCAAGCAAATATAAAGTCTGTAGAAAGCAATTAAATCACAGAATCAATAAAGCTGGAAAAGACCTCAGAGATCATCAAGTCCAACCTGCCACCCAACACCTCATGAGTCACTACACCATGGCTTCAAGTGCCACATCCAACCCCTTTTTGAACACCTCCAGGGATGGTGACTCCACCACCTCCCTGGGCAGCACATCCCAATGGCCAACAACTCTCTCTGTGAAGAACTTTCTCCTCACCTCCAGGCTAAACCTCCCCTGGCACAGCTTGAGACTGTGTCCTCTTGTTCTGGTGCTGGGTGCCTGGGAGAAGAGAACGACCCCCACCTGGCTACAACCTCAATGGATTTCAGAGTTCAGTCTTTCAAGGCATAGTTTCCTCAGTTGTGCTTCACTCATGACATACTTCTCAGAGACATCTGACACTTTAAACCCAAGCTGAACTTTTCATCAAGATTTCCTCAGTTTTCTAAAATTGAGACCTTCAATCAAGTCTATGCTTAAGATAGTGAAGCACCTTAAAGTTATCACAGAACCACAGCATCAACCAGGTTGGAAAAGACCTTCAAGATCATTGCCTCATCACTGACTAACCTTCCAGTATCTTAAGGGGGCCTACAAGAAAGCTGGGGAGGGACTTTTTAGGGTGTCAGATAGTGGTAGGACTGGGGGAAACGGAGCAAAACTAGAAGTAGGTAGACTCAGACTGGATGTCAGGAAGAAGTTCTTCCCCACGAGGGTGGTGAGAGACTGGCACAGGTTGCCCAGGGAGGTGGTGGAAACCTCATCCCTGGAGGTCTTCAAGGCCAGGCTGGATGTGACTCTGAGCAACCTGATCTAGTGTGAGGTGTCCCTGCCCATAGCAGGGGAGGGTGGAACTGGACGATCCCTGAGGTCCCTTCCAACCCTGACAATTCACTGATTCTAAGCTGGCAAAGCTATATTGCCTAAAATAAGGTGATTTAATCAGACAAGATCTTCTCTAAACCAGCTTTTTAATATATATATATACACACACAATTACAGAAGGTTAGAAGGGACTTCAGGAGGTCATTTGGTCCCTTGCTCAAGTGGGGTCACCTAGAGACAGCTGCCAGGGCCAGCTTTGCACTGCAAACACACTGAAAGCATTAAAGGCTTTACAGTCCAACTCCTGTTACTCTTTTACAGCAAGACACAAGTGGGTCTCGTGTTTCCAGCAGGGAACAGTGCACAAAATACACCCTTCCAAGACCAGTGTTACTCACCATTGTCCAGTTCATGCAGAATTGGCAGAATCTTCACATGCCAAAAGATTTCTTCCTCTTCCCATTCATTTATTCTTGTTTTGCCCTCCAACCCTCCAAAGTACACTGAAAACAAAAGCAGACATTCAGTGAAGGTTTCACCTTCTGCTCAGAGGAACAGCTACAAATCCTTCATTCACCAGTCAGAAAGTGTCTCCTACTGTTCATTACTGGCTTGTGAATGTCAAATGCAATGCAAACTCTTCACAGCCTCCTCATCACACACAGAAATGCTGTACAGCATGAAAACACCGAGAGGCTTGCATCATGAGAACAGCATCTTACACCATAGAAAAAGGTCTCCTGAGCATGACTTGGAACAGTGAAACAATAAAAAGCACCAACAAGACTTCCTGACTGTTTTAAAAGCTTGCTCTTCAAAAAATCCAGGCTCTGTGATAGCTTTAACTCCTTACCTATGTTTCATGCAGAATAAATCTGTCAGTTCTCTCTGCTTCAAGGGATTACACAGAAACACTGCTGCTGCACAGGGCATACACTGGGATGTTGCTACAGTTGCTGTGTTCATGCCTACATATCAGTGTAAGAACATCTTAACAGGTCATACAATTATCATCACTTATTTTGCACAGCTCTCTTATTTCCTAGATCTGTTAATAGCCTTTTTAGATCTACAAGCAGCTTAATTAATAAACCACTATACAGCACTTGCAATTGAGTTAAAGTTCTGCACCAGACAATGTAAGGGCACAGCTGAAAAGAGAACACTAAGATCGTTTGCAGTGTTCCTTCCTACCACAAAAGCCACATACTGACTCTATTTTTCTTTCCAATTTGTAGCTACTTAAACAGAGAGGAGGCTGACTTCAGCTGTGCATGTGCTTAACTTTATTGTTCATAGACTTACAGAACAGCTTGGGTTGGAAGGGACCGTAAAAGTCATCTAGTTCCAACACCTCTGTCATGGGCAGGGACAGCTTCCACTAGCCCAGGCTGCTCAAGCCCTCATTCAGCCTGGCCTTGAACACCTCCAAGGAGGGGCAACCTGTGACCAACCCGGGCAACCTGTTCCAGTGTCTCAGCACCCTCACTGGAAAGAATTTCTTCCTCATCTCCAGTCTAAATCTGCCCTCCTCAAGCTTCAACCCATACCTCCTCATCCTATCACTACAAGCCCTTGTTAGAAGTCCCTTCCTGGCTTTCTTGCAGGCCCCTTTCAGGTACTGCAAGCAAGAAACAGAATAGTTCATGTATGCATTTGCAGGCATGACCAAACTTCCAACTAGAAGGAAAAATAGCAAAGCCATTCAGAACAAAAAGATCTGATTTCATTTTAATTTTTTGTGCCACTCTCCTGCACTTATCTCTTATTCATCAGAAAAAAAATCAGAGCAACCTAGGAGTCCTAATGGCATAATTAAAAAAAATTAAATCATTCTCCCAGAACTGGGGGTGGGGGCAGAATCAGCATTAATCCTAGCAAGAAGAATGAAGAGGAAATCACAGAATCAAAAAGGTTGGAAAAGACCTCAAAGATCATCAAGTCCAGCCTGTCACCCAAGACCTCATGACAACTAAACCATGGCTCCAGTGCTACATCCAGTCCCCTCTTGAATGCCTCCAGGGATGGGGACTCCACCACCTCCCTGGGCAGCACGTTCCAATGGCAAATTACTCTGTGAAGAACTTCCTCCTCACCTCCAGCCTAAACCTCCCCTGGCACAGCTTGAGACTGTGTCCTCTTGTTCTGGTGCTGGTTGCCTGGGAGAAGAGACCAGCCCCCACCTGGCTACAACCTCCCTTCAGGTAGTTGTAGAGAGCAATGAGGTCTCCTCTGAGCCTCCACTTCTCCAGGCTCAGCAACCCCAGCTCCCTCAGCCTCTCCTCACAGGGCTGTGCTCAAGGCCTCTCACCAGCCTCCTCAAAATAGATGATTATAGAGAGAAAAGCAACATCAATAAATGTTAAACTTGTGTTGTGTTTCACTCCTGATAGATTCCTAAGGTGCTGATGAAGAGTTATGGCACTAACTGTTTAAAGCGTTACACAAACCGTCCTCAACATTCTACTGGAGTGAATCACACTTCAAACACTCTCAAGCAAAAGAATTCAGCAAGCTGAAGTTCTCAGTGTTTCATAGGTCTTAACCACAGCTTTGCATTCTGGTCAAAGGAAAAAAAATAAATAATCACTAATCAGTCTCCATTTATTGGTTGCTGTTTTTAGCATGTAAATACAAGAGCCTTAGCAACACTGAGCTTTCAAGAGCTGTGCACTGCCTGACTTACCACGTGTAGCCCTTTCACAGAACACTGAGTGGCTGGGAATAGATCAATATTAAAACCACTCTACCTCCTCTCTAGGAAAATGTGAAAGCATAAACACAAATCATATCAGAAACAGAAATAAGCTGCAAATGAACACTCCCCCCCTAAGGGCTGCACTACAGAGAAGGAATGATTGGGAATTCCTACTGCTATCCCACTGTTTGCACTTGGATTAAAGATGAAGCATGCTCAAAGTAAGGAGGCTGGGCAGCGGCTGAAGGGGCAGATGCGAGGTAAGGAGGCTGGGCAGCGGCTGAAGGGGCAGATGCGAGGTAAGGAGGCTGGGCAGCGGCTGAAGGGGCAGATGCGAGGTAAGGAGGCTGGGCAGCGGCTGAAGGGGCAGATGCAAGGTAAGGAGGCTGGGCAGCGGCTGAAGGGGCAGATGCAAGGTAAGGAGGCTGGGCAGCGGCTGAAGGGGCAGATGCGAGGTAAGGAGGCTGGGCAGCGGCTGAAGGGGCAGATGCGAGGTAAGGAGGCTGGGCAGCGGCTGAAGGGGCAGATGCGAGGTAAGGAGGCTGGGCAGCGGCTGAAGGGGCAGATGCGAGGTAAGGAGGCTGGGCAGCGGCTGAAGGGGCAGATACAAGGTAAGGAGGCTGGGCAGCGGCTGAAGGGGCAGATGCAAGGTAAGGAGGCTGGGCAGCGGCTGAAGGGGCAGATGCGAGGTAAGGAGGCTGGGCAGCGGCTGAAGGGGCAGATGCGAGGTAAGGAGGCTGGGCAGCGGCTGAAGGGGCAGGTACGAGGTAAGGAGGCTGGGCAGCGGCTGAAGGGGCAGGTACGAGGTAAGGAGGCTGGGCAGCGGCTGAAGGGGCAGGTACGAGGTAAGGAGGCTGGGCAGTGGCTGAAGGGGCAGGTACAAGAAGGAGCAGTCCTAGTAACACACATCATTATTTTTTTAGTAGCACACACAAATTAAAACAGAGAAAATACAGCCCCACAGAATTCTAACTCCCATGACATGGTAAAATATTTCCTCCCTCCTCTGAAGGAAAACAGAAGCAGAGCCTATTAACAGCCTTCACCAGAAGGAGCCAGAACAATGCTGCTCCTCGGTTCTAGACAAATAGTAACAAAGCACAAAAATGGCAGAGCAGCAGCTTCAGGTTTCTACACCAGACTCTTCAAGCGTGCACGTGCCAGCTATGGGGAAATAGCAATCAAAATCTGTTAGGTTAAAATGAGGAAAATGCATCCCTACAGGGCAGCCCAGAATCTGTTCTCTTCAGCACAAAGCACAGCTTGGCATAAACTCCTTAGTTTCTGTGCAACTCTGCCTGTTTACAACAAGTGATGGGCAAACAAGGTGTTAATGGATTGGCAAATTCCTAAGCCTACATATGGGAAGAATGAGAGAGAACATCAACAGATTTTTTTTTAGAATGTGGATGTCTTGAATGTTGTCTCTCAACAGTAAAAAAAAAAAACCCCAATAAATAAAAATCCATACATCTAGAATCAAGAAAAAGTGAAGAAAGAAAGAGATCCTTGATCACAACAGTTTGATTGATTGACTGCTTTTGTGGGGCACTTGGTGCCATGGTTTAGTTGATCAGATGGTGTTGGGTGATAGGTTGGACTGGATGAGCTCAAAGGTCTTTTCCAACCTGGATAATTCTATTCTATTCTGTTCAATTCTATGATAGGTTGGACTGGATGAGCTCAAAGGTCTTTTCCAACCTGGATAATTCTATTCTATTCTGTTCAATTCTATGATAGGTTGGACTGGATGATCTCAAAGGTCTTTTCCAGCCTGGTTAATTCCAGTCTATTTCCTATTCTATCCTTTTCCCAGTTTTTTGACTGCAAGAAATGCCTTCCAAAGTACCTGTTTCTGGTCCCTTGCAGCCTGTACTCCTTGGCCATGATGAGTTTGTGCCAGGCTTCGTCCCCGGGTCACTGCAAGACACAGCACAGACACACACAGATCAGGACTCGGCGTTCAACACGCACTCAGAACGAGCGCTGCGCACTGATACCTACCTGGAAGAGCCTGGAAGCTGTTTTAGTAAGTCAGTAGGTCATCCGGTCGCTGGAAAGGACAGCGTGGGTTAGAGCAAGCTGCTGCAGAAATACTGACAGGCACCACAAGAGGTCAGCATTATGGAACGCAAAAAGCCTTTCCACTCGCACACTGAAACTGAAAGCTGAACCCGGCCGCCCTCGGAAAGAGCCAATTCTTATGTCCTCGTCATTGAATTTAAGCTCAGCTAGCCTCCAACTGTGACTTCATCTGGTCACAAGGACAGGGGGGTTGGGTTGGTATTTTTTTCTGAAGGAGTGAACACCTTGGAAAGATGTGACAAGAAGAATGCCCAAAGAACCAAACACTGGAAAAGCAAGAGAGTAACAACTTCACTCACCTCACACCAACCTAGCTATCTTCAGAAATCACTGCCTTCAGAATTCTCTGTAAGCACCACAGTGTCTGCCTATATGAATGTGGATGTCAGAGCTTGCTGCCCTCCAAAAAAGAATTCTGTAACCATACCCTGTCTGTGCCTCTCCCCCTCCAATGCATATCCACAGGATAAATCCAAGAAACCTCAAAGATAGTCATAGATTCATAGAATGGTTTGGGTTAAAAGGGATCTTAAAGATCATCTAATCCCAAATCCCCCTGCCATGGGCAGGGACACCTCCCACCAGCCCAGGTTGCTCAAGCTCTCATCCAGCCTGGCCTTGAGCACCTCCAAGGAGAAGGCATCCACAACCTCCCTGGGCAACCTGTTCCAGTGTCTCACCACCCTCACTGCACAGAATTTCTTCCTAATAGCCAATCTAAATCTGCCCTCCTCAAGCTTAAAGCTGTTCCCTCATGTCTTATCAGTACAAGCTGTGTTAAAAAGTCCCTCCCCAGATTTCTAGTAGGCTCCTTCAGGTACTGGAAGTCTGCTGTAATGTCTCCCTAGAGCCTTCTCTTCTCCAGGATGAAGAGCCCCAACTGTTGCAGCCCACAAGTTGTGTCAGGACCAGAGGCAACCAAATAGAACAGACACTGAAGCAAAGGATGTGGAACACTAATCAGATAGAAACACCACATGTGACAATAAAGGGTAAGACCACATCAAAGTCTGAACTGCATTAAGATAAAGGCTTGGTTGGAAGAGGATTTGTACACCAGTACCAACCAGTTTAGAGACCTAGGTGAGCAGGAAAGCAGATTATTGTACTGCTGATGTTCACACAACTCTCTGCACTTTTGGGAAACACCCTCCCAAGTTCAACAGCTTGCCTGGAACTCTCTCTATCCTCAGAAAGAATGCACTGGCCAGCACATAAATTGCCTCTCTTTAGGGAATATGCACAACTGATGAATTTAGTGAGAGATTATGAAATCCCTTTACCCATCCTTACCACACTGCCAACTCCATTTCAGTCACAGAAACTTTTGCCTTTTTTATTTTTTGTTATCTTTTCATTTTCATCCAGGGCTGAAACTTAAGCAGCAATATCTTGTTAAGAACCAGGCAGTTAAAATGTAATCAGCCTACTCTGAAAAATAAGTTACCTACTATTGAAGGGAACTGGCTTGTCAAGAGAGTGGTTGCCTTGGAAACAAAGTCAATTGGCAGAAATCTGATCATCTGATAAGGGACTCATCAAGAAATCAACTGACAGAGGCTCTGATGATTTAGAGAGGGGGAAAAAATCTGGCAACTGGATCACTTCTAGCCTTCTCAAGGAAGGGAGATCATAGTAGCCTCTCTGCTTTCTACAGGCTATGAGGACTTCCAAAAGTAAGGTGAGTCAGCACTGCAGTACTGTGTTCAGTATTTTTCCCTGGAGGAAGAATGCATAATCAAGGGAAAGCTGCATTTATTCACAAACTCTGCATGTTTAGCTGTTTACTTGCTTGTCCTTGCCATGAGAATGGTAAACCTGCAAACTCTCTCCCCCTCCAGTGGCATTCCAGGGAAAACCTGCGTTTCTGAGAACTGCATCCCAGAGGGAGAGACTTGGGCTAGTTCTCTCCAAAGAAGCTGCACACAACAGCAAGGTCTGATCCACAGATGTGTAAAGTCTCAGTACAGGAACAGTGCTTCTTCCTCACACTTCAGAATCATGGAAGCAACCAAATTGGAAAAGACCTCAGAGATCATCAAGTCCAACCTATTACCTCATACCTAACACCTCCTGACAACTAAACCATGGCTCCAAGAGCCACCACATCCAATCCTTGTTTTTGGACACCTCCAGGGATGGTGACTCCACCACCTCCCTGGGCAGCACATTCCAATGGCCAATCGCTCTTTCTGTGAAGAGCATTCCTCACACTCCTTCCTCATACTGCAGAGCCTTAAACTTGGAACCTGACTTGTAAAAGAGCCTGGCAATGGGCCTGAATTTTGGGTCACACCCTTCCCTACAGCTAGACCCTCAGCATGGTCCCTGCTATGGTTTTGGTCCAAGAAAAGTCGTACCCTCCCTGACAAATGCCTGGGCACAGACAAGCAAAGGTAAGGACATTCCCAGCCAACACTGTGTGTGGTAGGGAGGAGATTAAAACCACTTTCATTGCATGAATATAACCCATGACACAGCAGGTGGTCACCAAGCCAGAGACTAACTCCTCCACTTAATTTTTACTAATTATTAGTACAGACACAGCCCTGGTGCCCCAATGGTTATTTAGTTAACCAGTCAAGAGGGAGACAGAGCCCAATAGTGACAAGTTAATGCTTCTCTACAGAATTGTCTCCAACAAGCACCTTTGATCAGTGAGGTAGTGAAGCTTAACTAGAGGGAGGATGGGGGGGAAGAGAACATGATCATCTCTTCTGAATTGCCAAACTTGAAGGTATTCCCTCTAGATGCTACCCTCTTCTCCCCTCATGTTAAGGCTCATGTAACACCTACATGTTCATAGAATCAACCAGGTTGGAAGAAACCTCAGAGATCATCAAGTCCAACCTATTACCTAACACCTCCTAACAACTAAACCATTGCTCCAAGTGCCACATCCAAGCCTTTTTTTGAACACCTCCAGGGACGGGGACTCCACCACCTCCCTGGGCAGCACATTCCAATGGCAAATTACTCTGTGAGTTGTGCTTACAACTTTGGAAGGCAAAACTAGAAGGTATACAAGTGGGAGAAAACCAGAGGAGCACAGTATCTGAGGTAGGAGTTTTTTGAGGAGCAGGAATAACAGGGGATGGAAAACAAAAGATAAGGGCAGTGGGCATAGTATCTGCCAGTGCCAAGATCTCACTTGGCTTTGCTCCTCCAGAGGCTGTGAGGCTCTTCTCTTGCACCCATGTAAACTGAATCTGTGGACTCTCACTTGAAGTAGAGATAAGAGCTGGGACTATCCCATGGAAGCCACAAAGGCCACTCAGATGCAGACAGCGCATAGCGACGAGGGAGCAAAAACCGTGACTGAGACTATAACTGTAATTGATACCAACGAGAGGAGAAGGGAGCAGTAGTAGAGTGGCACATCATTTGCAAACCCACGTTGACAAATAGGCCAACCACTCTCTGACTCATCCTGAAGATGAGCAAATAACAATCCCCCTCTAAGCACAATCATGGGCACAGTCCGTTACTCATGACGGCTCCAGTGACAAAGAGAATGTAGCCCTGTAGTTACACAGGCTGCTGATGAAGAGCTTCATGCACATGTTAAACAGCATGCCTAAGAAGAACAGTAGAGGCTGATGAAAAACTTCTACATCCTTTTTTTATCCTTCACAGCCTGTGCATTTTCTGCCTCACCCTGAAAATATTAGCAATAGCTATTCATGGCAGGTTATCTTTAAGCAAGCAGACAACAGACAGCCTAATTCTAGCCATAAACACCAGCCTAAATATATTGGAGTCTGAACACCACATCATCATCATCTTCCTATCTTGACTCTTCCATAAGCATTCTCCTTCTAAACAAAAAAATCAGTCTAAATCCATCATTACTCTGGTCTTACCTTGACTGAATTGGTCTTCCTTTACACCTTTCAGGGCTCTCTCTTCCATCCTAGAACTACCATGAAAATGGTAGTAAGGACTCTCAGGGTCTCGATCTCCCTAACCTCACAGAAAGGGAGGCACCCTCCTGGAAGGGCAGGTGTCATTCTTTCTTTGGGAAACACTGTAGAAAGCTCTGTCTGAGAAAGCTTCCCCACCCCTGGATTGCTTCTTAAATTAATGGTATCGATACCCACTGGAACTGAGAGAAAAATTAGTTAGGAGTGGATTCATTTCCTGGGTCCATGTCTATATGAGAGCTCCAGAAGCTGTGAAACACAAATATATATACACAGACACAATAAGAAAAGACAAACCCTGACAGAAGTCTGGAGAATCTGCAGCAGTATCAGCTAAACCACACAACAAACTGATACCTGCACCATGGCATTCACTTCAAAGATTCATCCAGAGCAAACCAGGATGCTTGCTCCCTGTGGGAAAACAAGAAATCTCTCTCTTCTGTAGGAATCCTTTTCTCTGAGGAGAAAAGGAATGAATATTGTGGACACAAAATAGTTTAAGCAGACAGAAGAGACTTCCAGTATTCACTTGTCCCTTTTATCATTTTCTACTGAAGCATTCCAACAGTCTGGAAGTGCAAGGAAGAGAAGCCAATCTTATCATAGACTTGTTAGGGTTGGAAGGGACCTCAAGGATCATCCAGTTCCAACCCCCCTGTGCCATGGGCAGGGACACCTCACACTACATCAGGTTGCTCAGAGCCACATCCAGCCTGGCCTTAAAAACCTCCAGGGATGAGGCTTCCATCACCTCCCTGGGCAACCTGTTCCAAGGATTCTGTCAAACAGGCATTTATTAAGGGCAGCAATGGTGATAGAAACCAGGGCATAAGATATCTTCGTTATAGCATCTTCTAATCCTTTGGTAGCTATTTAGAGAAACCACTTATTAAAAGTCTAGAGCAGGCCACATGGGAACCAACTGTTTGCCACCCAGCTTTTCCTCATGGAGGGCACCTATGTTCCTACGGAGTCCTGGAATGACATCGAAGCGTTCAGAATATTGAGACATTGGAAGAGGAGAATAAAAATAATTCATCTTTTCTCACCAGGGAAACTGTTGCTCTTCATCAGCAAATCTGCCATCCCTGCTGACACTCCTGCTGAAATATATGAATGCAGAAAACATCTCAGAAGTTTCATTTCTGCAGCAATCACAATAGATGGCAAGGCACAACGGCTGGCAGAAGATGTAAACAAAACTCAGCTTCCTGATGACTGGCTGTCAGAAAGTGCTCCTTGCTTTCCTGAGGCAGCATGCCAGTCAATTCAAATCTGTTCAATTAATACACCTGTTCCACTCTAACTAGGTGGTGATTTGAGAAAGACAATTGCCAACAAAATGGCAAATAAGTCCTTTCTCCAAAAGGTCAACTTCTCTTTTTGCTCCCAGTGTCTTTCACAAAGCAGCAGTGATTTCATTAGCACTGTTCACTCTTTTCAGCAGTCCTTGGGACAGCAAACCAACCTGAGATGGAAAAGGAGGAAGTCTCTAGCTGGAATAAAATGCTTCCCTTCTGTTCTCTTTGAAGTCAGTGTAATAGCATTAATGGCAGGAGTCTGCCATGCTACTTTGGCACGCTCTACGGTGTCACCATTAACAGCTTCATTAGAAAAGTTCTTTGGGTACCTGTACAGGAACTGTGGGGCAAGGGGAATAAGGAGTCTCATGCCCCTTCTCCTTTACTATTTCTGTCATCTTTCTGCTCAATTCTTGCAAGGATCTTCAATCACTGGGATAAAGAACTGAGGCAGGCACAACTGCTTCACGCAGTGAATGACAGGAGTCCAGCTAACAGATGTTTGCACATCTCTTTATCCTATGATTCCTGAACACAATGCACTTTAAATAGAAAAGATCTTTTTACCTTATGTAAGGTGCCTCAAGTATTTATGACATAGGAGATGCAACCTAATCAAAGCAATCATCTAGTGCCTGAAAATATGTTCTGTTGAGAAAGAATGGCAAAACTCTGTCAGTGCAGTGACCTCTCTGTGGCACTGGAATCTTTTATGTACAGCTCCTATCAAGACCAGACTGAACAAACTATACTGAAGGACAGGTTGGTGCTAACTTTCAACTGCCTTGTCAGATGAAGAACAACATCTCTGAACTCAGAAAAGGACATAGATCAAGGCCTGCCTGACTCATCAGTAGTATCATCTGTGAATGCTGAACCAATGTTTTTATTGGCACAAGTATTAGCAATGAGTTAGAATGCCTGAGAACAGCTGAGATTACCTACAGCCATTCCATCAGACAACAGCACAAATTGCTTGGGCTGGTTATAGATGAGGGAATCTTTGTCCTTTACCAAAGACCTTTCATATTAAGCAATTTCTTACTGACAATTTTTGGGCAGGTTAGTCTTCTGAGAGTAGAAACTTCCTAAGAACATAAGTGTAAATATGTTTTTCCCCCTTCACAGTTTTAATGCTTTAAACCAGTGAAGATTATGTATTATCTTCAAATTCCATCCACTTTAACCATTTTGAGCTTCACACAACTTAATAACTAGGAAGAAGGCTGTGTGGAAGGCACACATGATCATACTCAAGCAATACCAACCTTCCTCCTCTCAGCTGAAATAAGCCTTTCCCTGCTGTCCCTTTCAGAAAGTCCTCCCTCTCTGATCTGCTGATGTGCTCATTACAAATTAATTGTCTGCTTTCATCACTGAATGCTGTGGATGACCTTTGCTCTGCTAAGCAATTCTTATGACTTCTGCAGAGATTACTCATTGCAGTTGGCTCTTCAGATTCCAGCTTCTCTTGATCTGAAATAGCCAAAAATAAGACATTTTGTGCAAGTGTTCTGACCCAGTGCACCCAACAAAGCTCAACATTAATCAGTCTGTCATGTTGCATCATCAACATTTGCTTGTATCATCAAAAACTTGCTTGCATCAATGGAAAAGGTGAGAAAGCTTAAGACTACTTAGAGCAAAGTGATGAAGGGATGGTGGTAAGAACTTTACTTCCACAGCATACTGTGATACCGTGGAAGTAAAAGTTCTTACCAGCATCATTTCTGAAAGTCTTTCAGGTTTGTGTTTTCACATTTTAAACCCTTCATTCAAAATGATTCTATTTTTACTTCATTTTTTACAGACAGGAGGACTGTAGCTCGTGAGAGAAGCGATTGTATTTCAGGATCTGAGTATGATGAAGGAACTCAAGCAAAAGGTAGCTGTTAATCTTGTACCTTGCTATGTAAACGTGGTAAGAAGAGGCAAACCCAGGCTAGAATCATAGGATCAATAAGGCTGGAAAAGAGCTCAGAGATCAAGTCCAACCTATCACCCAACACCTCATGACTGACTAAACCATGGCTTCAAGTGCCACGTCCAATCCCTTTTTGAACACCTCCAGGGACGGTGACTCCACCACCTCCCTGGGCAGCCCAAACTTAGGTTCTCAACTTCTCCAATTAGTAAAATCAACTCATTAAAACTAATGGATTAAACTCTATGTAAGGGTACATGAGAGGAATATTTACAGAGTATGTATGTAATAATGAAGTTTAGGAGGTTCTGGGTGCAATTTCTTTTGCAATGAGGTTAAAAATGGGATAATGCTGTTTAATAATGGATAATTAGTAAAGTGACAATCCCAGGCAACCTGAAGAGTTGTCATTACTGCAAGTGAATCTCCATTAAAGACAGAGTTCCAGCACATTTTCTTATAAGCCAATGTGCAGGAAAACAAAGTGTCAACTCATTTCCCAGCTGCGAGAAAATTGCCTTTAAATCCCCCGTTTAGCGACCTCTATTAAGTCACCACTAATGAAACTCTTTACAATAAATACAATGTCGTTGGAGGCCTGTCAAGACACATCACTCCTTTTCACTCCTCCTTTTGTGCTCAACAATCCACCAGGGAATCTCCCTAGATGATGTCACCTCATTATCTCTTTGAGCATTTAGTGCTCATTTTAGCCATTGAAGAAAACTTCCTGTAAAGATTACATTAGGTGGAAACCCCGGGGGGAGGAAAGGAAGGAAACCTAGGGGCGGGGGAACAAACACAAAAAGAAAAGGAGGAAACCTAGGGGCGGGGGAAACAAACACAAAAAGAAAAGGAGGAAACCTAGAGGGGGGGAAACAAACACAAAAAGAAAAGGAGGAAACCTAGAGGGGGGGAAACAAACACAAAAAGAAAAGGAGGAAACCTAGAGGGGGGGGGAAACAAACACAAAAAGAAAAGGAGGAAACCTAGAGGGGGGGGGAAACAAACACAAAAAGAAAAGGAGGAAACCTAGAGGGGGGGGGAAACAAACACAAAAAGAAAAGGAGGAAACCTAGAGGGGGGAAACAAACACAAAAAGAAAAGGAGGAAACCTAGAGGGGGGGAAACAAACACAAAAGAAAAGGAGGAAAAGAAGGAAACCTAGAGGGGGGGGAAACAGACAAACACAAAAGAAAAGGAGGAAAAGAAGGAAACCTAGAGGGGGGGAAACAAACACAAAAGAAAAGGAGGAAAAGGAGGAAACCTAGAGGGGGGGGAAACAAACACAAAAGAAAAGGAGGAAAAGAAGGAAACCTAGAGGGGGGAAACAAACACAAAAGAAAAGGAGGAAACCTAGAGGGGGAAAACAAACACAAAAGAAAAGAAGGAAAAGAAGGAAACCTAGAGGGGGAAAACAAACACAAAAGAAAAGGAGGAAAAGAAGGAAACCTAGAGGGGGAAAACAAACACAAAAAAAGAAGGAAAGGGGGGGTGGGGGGTGGGAAGAAAAGAAACCTTGGGGGGGAAAAGAAAAAGGAAACCCGGGGCGGGTGGGATGGGTGGAAAAGGCATTTGAGTAGCTTTCAACTCACTTCCAGAAGTGAAAGCCAGCATAATTTTTGAAATTCACCTCTTCAAAACTGCCTTAAAGCCATTTCAATATTTGTTTTAAATGCACTCTGAAAGCACAGCAGGTCCTTTTAATAAACTAATTCATGTAATGACATTAAACCCACCATGCAGCTGTTTGCGTAGGAAATAGGTCTCGCTCTTACTCCGATCAGGAGGAAGCACTTCAGCTGAAAGGAAACTTTCCTGAGGTCTTCTAAACAAGCGTGCCCGAGCCCTGCTGACTTTCCTAACCCCTGCAGCATCAGCAGGAGGCTTGGGAATGGAAATGGGAGAGTCTCCATCTTTTACAGAAGCAGGTAGCACTGGTTTCTGCGACAGAGATAAAGAAGATGTTGGAATAAAAGCACAGGTCATTTCATTTTCACCCCAAAACAACCAGAAAGCCAAATGATTTCTGCAAAGGGTTCAGTTCAGGGTAGAATAGGTAAGGGTGACACAGGTTTGCTCATTGAGGAACTTTCTTTCATATCTAGACTCTAATCATAGCATTCCACTCACCAAGCCAGACACCTATAGCACTGTCAGCACTGAAAGAAGCTTCTGAAGATCTCTGGGCAGCCTGTGCCAGGACTTCACCACCCTCACAGGAATGTTTCCCGATGCTCAGGGGGAACCTCCTGTGTTTCAGTTTGTGTCCATTGCCTCTGATTCTGCCACTAGACAAAGAGTCTGGCCCCATGCTGTTTGCACCCTCCCCTCAAGTGGGGATACAGTCAATGTAGCCTCATTATACACTGGTAAGATGCCCTCCCTGAGCCTGCTCTTCCTCCAGGCTGAATCGTCCCAGCTCTCTCAGCCTTCTCCAGTCACTTCATCACCTTTGTGGCACTTCACTGGGCTCTCTCCAGTTGCTTGTCTCTCTCTTGCACTGGGAAGCCCAGAATTAGACACAGTACCTCAAGCTGTGACCTCAGCAGTGCTGAGCAGGTGGGGAAGAATCACTTCCCTCAACCCGCTGGAAACACTCCCAGTGCAGACCAGGATATACCATTGGCCACCTCCTCAGCAGCCAGGGCATGCTGCTGGCTCACGATGCTCAAGACCTTCTCCTATCTTACACAGGAACCTGGACTCCAGGAATTCACCTTCTGGCTCTTGTTAATGTCATTTACAACTGTCATGCAATACAGCAATATTTTAAACAGTTTAAATTATTTTCCAGGGTTTTTTTTGGAGGGGAGGGGAAAAAAAGAGAAAACTGACTTTGGGATTTTCAGAGTAACATGCCAACAAGCTCCCACTTCTCCCCAGCCCATGCAAACCATGTCCTTGCCTAACACTACCAGTGCACAGTGCACCCATTTTTAGCTCAGTGATGCAAAGGTTTCCAGAGTACTCACATGGTCCAACGGGCAGAGACGAACACCAGACACTGGTCTCGATTCAGCCAAATCAAAGCTGGATGCATGAAGACTTGCACAAAGAAAACAAACACAACATGAATAAAGCAGACACTCTGTGTGTGTGGTGTTTTGATTGCATGCTTTCTCCCTCTGCCAATGAGTATGGGGAAGAGGAGAGAGAAGAGTGACAGCAGTTTTACACCACTACTCTTCTTATGTGAATGCTATTTAGCTTCGGTATCTGGGACTCCAGCAGCACCAAGGGAGGTGAATTACAAGATCACCTGCACACCTGCCATGACACCATTTCTTTTTCATACACATCTACAAGAAATTCTCAAATGTAAGCTTAAATTCATGCATCCAACTGTGGTCAGTGCCCAAGCACAAGATGCAGAACACTGCAGGGCAGAAGTCTGTGCAGGCACGAGCATGCTCCTTCCCATACACAGCCAGGACAAGCTTGGATGTCAGCCAGAGGGACCTCATTACCTGGTCACCAACAAGGGCACTCTCAGGCTCTCACTCTCTGCAAGGGCACAAAAGGAATATTGAATACATTGAGTGCCTCAGGTCATGCTGCCATGAAAACAGCATGGACACCAACTTACAGGGCCATTTAACCATGCCTCAGCATCCTCTCTGGCATGCTTGACACCTAATATGCTAAATATAGCTCATATCTCCTCCTTACAGTCATTACAGAAATGGAATACAAGGAGAGCTAAAAAAAATATGATTGGGGAAATGGATTTAAAAAGCCCAATATACCTTTCTTTCCCCACCTCTTTGTCCCAAGAGACAGCTCTCTTGAGCTCTGTGAATTACGACTCGTAACTAAAGTCCACACAGAAATACTTCTGAAGTGGTAGAAGTTTGGGATAAAAATGAACATTTCAAACTTCAAGACCTATAATTAGATATAAAAACAAACAAACAAACAAACAACAAACCTGAGAAATCCCTGGAAGGGAAAGCTCTCTCATAGAGTCTATGGGGACAGCTCTCTCATAGAGTCTATGGGGACAGCTCTCTCATAGAGTCTATGGGGACAGCTCTCTCATAGAGTCTATGGGGACAGCTGCAAGCTTTCAGAGTTTCTAGGGGAAAGCTAAAGACTACCCAAATTAAAAGCATACCATTGTTTTAAGGAAAAGGTGAGTTACAGATCATTTTCCTGTGCTATCCTCCACTACTGTAATGATTGCTTCTGGTAGCTCTAATCCATGGGAACCTCCTGGACATGTAGATTAACACCACCTTGAGAAGGCGGCACACGATGTGATTAGGAATAAAGATTAACACGGGGTGGTGGTGGGGAAATAAACCACCAGAACTATAATTACAGAATCCAATCTCTTGTTGCTAAAGGATAGTATTACAAAAATCTTAAAGCCACAGTACCTGAAAACTGAAGGGGGTCTGCTTTGAGGAGCTCGTGAAGATGAGGATCCAAAAAGTTTCCTTTGGTCCTCTGCAGGTGTAAGTGGTCTCCGAGTTCCTAGCGTCCGTAGAGCATTTCTGGCTTCATTTACAATCTCAGAACTGGTCTTCTGCCTTGGCACTGATAGCCTGTAGAAAGGCTCTGCCTTTCCTGTGTTTCTACACTCCGAAGCTCGCATTGCTCCACCGACGAGCCCTGTGCAATAGATAGGGAAGGCATAGAATATACACTAGTGGTGTCCCCCGGGGATCAGTGCTGGGCCCCATGCTCTTTATCAATGATCTGGATGAGGGGACTGAGTCCCTCATCAGTAAGTTTGCAGATGACACCAAGCTGGTGGCAGGAGTTGATCTGTTAGAGGGTAGCAGAGCTCTGCAGAGGGACCTCAACAGGCTGGACAGATGGGCAGAGTCCAAGGGCATGAGATTGAACACATCCAAGTGCCAGGTTCTGCACACTGGCCGCAACCACCCCAGGCAATGCTACAGGCTGGAGTCAGAGTGGCTGGAGAGTGCTGACACAGAAAGGGACTGGGTGGTACTGGTTGACAGTAGGCTGAACATGAGCCAGCAGTGTGCCCAGGTGGCCAAGAAGGCCAATGGCATCCTGGCCTGGATCAGGAACAGTGTGGCCAGCAGGAGCAGGGAGATCATTCTGCCCCTGTACACTGCACTGGTTAGGCCACACCTTGAGTACTGTGTCCAGTTCTGGGCCCCTCACTTCAGGAAAGATGTCGACTGGCTGGAACACGTCCAGAGAAGGGCAAAAAAGCTGGGGAGGGGTTTGGAGCACAGCCCTGTGAGGAGAGGCTGAGGGAGCTGGGGTTGCTTAGCCTGGAGAAGAGGAGGCTCAGGGCAGACCTTCTTGCTCTCTACAACTACCTGAAGGGAAGTTGTAGCCTGCTCAGGGTTGGTCTCTTCTCCCAGGCAACCAGCACCAGAACAAGAGGACACAGTCTCAAGCTGCACCAGGGAAAGTTTAGGCTGGAGGTGAGGAAGAAGTTCTTCAGAGAAAGAGAGATTGACCATTGGAATGTGCTGCCCAGGGAGGTGGTGGAGTCACTGGAGATGTTTAGGAAGAGCCTGGATGGGGTGCTGGGTGCCATGGTTTAATTGATTAGATAGTGTTGGATGATAGGTTGGAGTCAATGATCTCAAAGGTCTCTTCCAAGCTGGTTAATTCTATTCTAATGCTAGGTTTAAACTGCTAACTGTTCCATCATCAGTGGTGTGGTAGTTTAAGGCTATGCCTTTAAATTTTTTTCAGCAGAAAAGTAGTGAAGTGTAAATAAACCACTCTTGGGTGTGAAAAGGGAAATACAGATAATTTCAACCCACTACAAATGGTTATGCTACCACAACAAAGTTAAAAAGGATATTGTAACAAAATCCTAGGCAGTGCTGAGGTAGTGGCAAATGAGGCTCATTGATGCTGCATCTCCCTCGCTAATTTCTCAGTTCTGTATGAAAACACTGAAGAGCAGAAAGCATCTGCCCTGAAGGGCCTTTAATTCCTGAGAGGGAGCTAAAATACACCACACTCAGTACCACAATGCTTTCTAGGCCAAATATGATACCCTCCAACACTAAATCTGTTTCTTAACACCTGATCACATATAAAACACCACAGCCAAAACAGGAATTCAATAATATGTTGTCAAGAGACACTTTCTTTCTAATGAACTTGGGAGATATCCAATGTAAGTCATCAATCTTACCAAGGGCAGCTTCTTGATAAGTCCAAGCAATATTATTATCAGCAACTGAAGCACAGTCACAGCCAAAATGCCTTCAGCTTGATGAAATTCTGAAAGAGAAATAATCGCAATGAAAAAGAAAGGAAAACAAAGTTCGGAGAAACAGAGCCCGCAGTCGAGCACAGCTCTCGGTGCAGCCATCGGCCACCACAGCCCCGAGGTACCTTCCAGACGAGCGACACCTGTGGAGCAAAAGCCTGACCCACCCAAACCGAGCACGGCTCTCAGTGCAGCCATCAGACACCGTGGCGCTAAAGTACCTTTTAGACGAGCGACACCTGTGGAGCAAAAGTCTGACCCACCCAAACCGAGCACAGCTCTCAGTGCAGCCATCAGGCACCACGGCCCCAAGGTACCTTCCAGACGAGCAGCACCCATGGAGCAAAAGCCTGACCCACCAAAACCGAGCACGGCTCTCAGTGCAGCCATCAGACACCAAAGCCCCGAGGTACCTTCCAGACGAGCAGCACCTGTGGAGCAAAAGCCTAACCCACCCAAACCGAGCACGGTTCTCAGTGCAGCCATCAGACACCGTGGCCCTAAAATACCTTTTAGACGAGCGACACCTGTGGAGCAAAAGCCTGACCCACCCAAACCGAGCACAGCTCTCAGTGCAGCCATCAGACACCGTGGCCCTAAAATACCTTTTAGACGAGCGACACCTGTGGAGCAAAAGCCTGACCCACCCAAACCGAGCACGACTCTCAGTGCAGCCATCAGACACCACAGCCCCAAGGTACTTTCCAGACGAGCAGCACCTGTGGAACAAAAGCCTGACCCACCCAAACCGAACCCGGCCGCTCCCCGGAGGGCACAGCGGGCAGCAAGCTACCGAGAAACGGACCGGGGGTTCTCTCTCCGGCCACGTCCGCAAAGCCTCCCACCCCACTCACCGCACAGCCCAGCCCCTGACGGCGACCGTTACGACCGGCAGGGCACCGGCTGCTGGCCACGGCGCTCGGCCTGCCCAAAAGCACCATCGAGCCCTTCTCCGTAGGGATGGAGGGGGAGGGCCTGCCACCGCCTCCACCGGTCTCTGGTCCCGACTTCTTTCTCCCTTTCCGCTGCAGGCGAGCCCCGTGCCCGACGGAACCGGCGCCCTCTGTTCCTATGGCAACCCTACACAGCATGGCCACCGGGCCCTGCGCGATGTGCTGCTGCCTGGGCAGTGCCTCGGAATCAGACGGGACCCTCACTCACCTCCGCCGAAGGAGAGCGCGATGGCGATGCTGCTGCTGCCGCCGCCGCAGGACCGTTAATGCCGCGAGCTATCGTCCCAGCCGCACCTGTGGCGCTGGGGTCCGGCAGCCCGCAGGCTGCACGAGCGCCGCGCAGCACCGCCCGCGCATGCGCAGCATGACCGAAGTGGCCACGGCGAGGAGCTCCGGGAGGGTTGGGGGCGCTAGGGCAGTGCTGCGGAGAGTTTGGGGGCACTGGGGTAGTGTTGTGGGGGTCACAGCCACTTCCTAAGCAGGCTGGCGACCCCGCACCCCGGGGCAGTGAGGGGTCCTGCTGCAGCGCTGGCCCCTCGGACGATGGTTTTCTGGGAAGAGCAACACTCTGTAGCGGTACAGGCTGGGGGCTGACCTGCTAGAGAGCAGCTCTGGGGAAAAGGACACGGCAGTGCTGCTGGACAAGACTGATCATGAGCCAGCAATGTGCCCTTATGGCTAAGAAGGTCGATGGCATCCTGCGGTGCATTAAGAAGAACGTGTTCAGCAGGTCGAGGGAGGTTCTCCTCCAGGTGTACCCTGCGCTAGCAAGGTCTCACCTGAAATACTGTGTCCAGTTCTGGGCTCCTCAGTTCAAGAGGGACAAGAAACAACTGAGAGTAATCCAGTGACCAATCTCACTAATACTTGCAAATACCCAAAGGGTGTCGGGAGGATGAAGCCTGACTCTTCTCAGTGGTGTCCAATGACAGGACAAGGGGCAGTGGACACAAACTGGAACACAGGAAGCTCCATGTACGCATAAGGAAAAACTTCACTTTGAGGGTGGCAGAGCACTGGACCAGGCTGCCCAGAGAGGCTGTACAATCTCCTCTGGAGATTCCAAACCCACCTGGATGTGTTCTGTGTGTTTTACTCTGGATGATCCTGCTCTAGCAGGGGGGTTGGACTAGATTATCTTCAGACATCCATTCCAACCCTTACCATTCTGTGGTTCTAGTGGAGCACACTTTCTCTGTCCTGTCGGGGCCCTCTTTTAGGGCATAATAGCAGGTGACAAAAGCCCAGGTTAGGGCTGATACAGTTTATTCAGTTTGGAAATGCTGGAGGTGACCTGTTACAATACACTCTCTCTGAGTTCAGGTTTACAAACTGGAAACAGAAACATTTAAAGTTTTCCACAGTAAAACAAAAGCAGGGGATTAGGGCATGGTGTAGCAGTGGCCAGGATCACACCCATCAGGCACCAAGAGTCAGGCCAGATTGCCCATCCTTGCCAGGCCAGAATCACTACTGCACCCTGTACCTCCTGTACTCTTGTTGCTGGCCCTGTCTGAACAAGACAGTGTTACTGGCAGCAGTTCTGCTAGAAGGAGCTGTTGACATGCAGTGAGTGATCTGCAGAGGACTTCTTCATAGGCCCAGTTACATTGGCGTCGTGCAGCACTTCTGACTAGGCTGCAGAGCATCTGTCCATCTTGCTCAACTTATCTTCACCTTACCACTCTCAGTCCCCTCTCTGCAGCATACCCAGCTTCCAGCAGGCCAGCCTCTGTTCACCAGCAACCTCTTTCACTCTTAGATTGATCTGCCACACAAATGTAGCTTTAGATGCAGCTGAGACAGGCATGAGCTTCAGTCTGGTTGCTGGCAGTAGAACTTCTCTTTTAAATTCTGGACAAAAGATCATGTCCTGCAGTGACAAATCAGTTTGCAAATAAAATACTACTGGGAAAGACAGCGAGAAATCTCTCTGATAATTATTTTTATTTCTTTTGCTAACACTGGAAGAAAAGATAAAAACTAGGGAGGGGGTATGAAGGTTGTGAATCTACTTCCTGTGTTTCTTGCAAGAAGAAAGTGATGGCTGCCCCAAGTGGGAAAAATGAGGCAGTGTGAACTTTCAGACCCACAGAGAACAGGAAATCACAGAGAATGGGAGCTCAAGTGTGGGGATCATAATCTCCAGGGAAGCTGTGGTGTGCTGGAATAGTATGAAAGTGAAAAGAAATTAAATGTAAGACTGGCTACAGGGTCAAATTGACTGCTAGGATAAAAATAACTTAGAAAACAATATTTTAAACCACCAGAGTCAAATGCTTGGAAACCAGAGTGACCACTGTACCATTAGCACAACTCTTACACTCCAAATCTTTATAGCTGTAAAGAGGAATGGACATGAAATTAGGGGGAGGGGGGGATCCTTATTCTAATACTTTAAGTGGTTTTAAATGCTAGGTAACTTCAGGTCTGAATAGTTCAGATGTGCAAGGACAAGAGTTTGGAAGTTTCATATCCACCAGAATATGAAATTTCATTTTCCCTGAGCTGAAACTGCATTTCCTGCACATGTGAAATTGTGATGCTTGGCCTTGAGCGGTATTTTACTAACAGAGTTCCTCAAGGATATATCTCGAGTCATATTTTTATTCATTACCTTAAAATTGGAAGATGGAGTTTGTTAATGAAATTTGCTGATGACATGGAAGTGGGAGACATCATTAATATGGAAGGGGATGGCAATATGATACAGGAAGACCTGAATAACCTTGAGAACTAGAGTAATAGAAATGGAGTGAAATTTAATAGTGCAGATTGCAAGCTTGTGCCCATGTGAACTCATACAAATTTCCTAAGTTACAAGGTCATCAGTTCAGGAACAGAAATATGCACATTGTGCCTGGAAGTGCAAGTTAGCTGCTGGCTACAAATGTTAAGGAGATATGAAAAAGGCAAATTTGATCCTTGGGTTTAGTGGGTGAGACATTTCCAGCAGACAGTGTGAGTGACGAGGTGGTGCTGAGTGCCCCTCTGCAGCATGGTGCCACCCAGAGCATCTGTGTTCAGGAGAAGGGGATTGAGATGGGGAGGGGGGCAGAGGAGAAAGGGATAGAGATGGGGAGGGGGGCAGAGGAGAAAGGGATAGAGATGGGGAGGGGGGCAGAGGAGAAAGGGATGAGATGGGGAGGGGGGCAGAGGAGGGCAGTGAAACTGATCAAAGGACAAGCCTGTCATGGCATGAGGCTGCAGCAGCATGGTGTTTATTTAGCCAAAGTGAAGAGTAAGAGACTCTCTCCATATCATCTCTTTTAAAGATAAAGAGCAATTTATGCTAAAAGACTATGTCAATTCAGGAACAAATGGGCATTATAGGACCTGGAGAATTCAGAATGCAAGTGTTTAAAGGGTTGAAACCCACTGAAGAGGTAAGATTCTGAACCAGTCTCTCAAAACCCAAAATATATGAAGTTGCATAAAAAGAATGGGGTGAGGTAGTTACCCAAAACCACTGGAGCTGAGACTCAGTTGTTCCATTCAGTATTCCTGTGATAAACTTTTAAGTCATTTAGTAGCCATTGAAAAACAAAAAGGGGGGTGGGGGGAGCAAAAATAAAGAGCCTTCATTTCTAAACGAGGTCGTTTCTCTTGGTAATATGAATAGCATAGCATAGACCAGACCAGGTTGGAAAAGACCTTTGAGATCATCGAGTCCAACCTATCACCCAACACCGTCTAACCAACAAAACCATGGCACCAAGCACCCCATCCAGTCTCTTTCTAAACACCTCCAGTGATGGTGACTCCTCCACCTCCCTGGGCAGCACATTTCCAATGGCCAATCTCTCTTTCTATGAAGAGCTGCTTCCTAACATCCAGCCTAAACCTCCCCTGGCACATCTTGAGACTGTGTCCTCTTGTTCTAACAGTACCAGCTCTGAGGTCAAGATGAATACATGTGGAATTTTGTATTTCTACTTACAGAGCTGAAAAAAAAACCCAAGTATTATTTCTCCCTCAGGTAACACTGGAGTTCTTAAAGCATTACTTTTTTCAGCAGATCACTTGCTGTAAGGCCAGTCACCTGCCTTAGTCAAATTGACATTTGAAAGCTCAGGAAAAAAGAGCAGAGCACTGCAAGCCTTGAGGAGCAAGCAACTGTTTTCACCTCTGTGTGTGCCTGTGTGTTTTCCCTGTTATGGGTTGTTGTGCAACAGCAATAATCTCTATTGCTTTGTAGTATACTCACAATAAATGGCTTTTTAGATTGATTACATGCCTCAACTTCGCTTTGGCTATTAATCAATCTCAGCAGCTGTTTATTGCTTTGTACATTACAAAGCAATAAAGATTATCCCTTAAAGCTGTTAATGCCTCATGGAAAAGTTTGGAAACCATTATTTTAGAAATAGTGCTGCTGATGTGTAATTTTCTGGCTTTCTTTCTTTCTTCCTTCCATGTTATTTTAAGAGAGCTCAGTGCTTGTGAAACACACAACCATGTATCTACCATCTTTCTTGCTTTGTTAGATTCCTTTCTAGTGCCTCCCATATCTTTCCTAAGCTGCTAAACACGATGCCTTCAGAGCCAATAGTGGTTGGTGGTGTGGTCTGGATTTGTCCTGAGTCAGGAATGGATTCTGCATACCAGGGAAACATCCTCAGGACATCTCAGCATCGATATTATTCCTGCTCTTCCTCAAGTTTGGGTTTTGGTTTACCTTTTTTTTTAAAACAAGTAATAATTTTAGGGCTTGCCTACACTGAAAAATCAACCAGTAAAACGTAGCAATATGTTTATGAATGCTAGGCTCTCTGTGGGCAACCTGATCTAGGGGGAAGTGTCGCTGCCCATGGCAGGGAGTTAGAACTTGAGGATCCTTGAGGTCCTTTCCAACCCTATGATCAGCAGCTCTGAGTCATCCAGGACAGCTGACTGGAGCTGGCTACAGGTGTGTCCCAGACCGTGAGCATCACACTCAGGATAAAGGCAGAAGTCTGCTGAGGAGAGGGAGAACTTCTGCTAGACCTTCTCCTTCTGTTCCTTTTCTCCTGTGCCTCTTTCTTCTCCTGCTCTTGAGGACAGTCTTCCTGTTTAGTGTGACTGCTGCAGCTTTGCTGGACTAAGTGTAACTTTATATTGACATTGGTATTAATTCTGCTATTTCATTAAATCCATTTTCATTTCAACCTGTGGGTCTTTTCTCCTCTTCCTGATCCCCCTTCCCTGCTGGGGAGGGATCACTGGGTGATAGAGCACCTCCTAGAGTTAGTAGTCCCATGTATGGACTAAACAGGTCTCCTGTCAGTGCAGTCTTCAATCATGATTTAAGGAAAGCCATTCTAGTGGTGAGAAGCTAGGTTACATTTAGCCACCTGGATCTTTTCTACTGAAAGCATCAACAAAAACCCAGAGTATCAACAAAATTTTGTCATAGTCACCCTCTTCTTCAAAATCCAACTGTTACCTGCTCATTTGTATCACAAATACTAGGCCACTAATCAGCCATCAGCTGATGCTGATCTTGGTTCCAATCTCGTTGTCATTAAGAATAAAAATACAGAAAATGCTTTGCCATAAGTAGAAATATTCTCTCCCAGTGGTAGTGTAACCTAGAACATGCAAAAAGAAGAGGAAACAGACATAAATAAAGGGCAAACTCAATGTGGTGACAGAAAGCTTATCTGAAGGTAGACAGAATCCCTCCCTTTTATTTTTTCCTTCTAGTTGACATCCACCCTATTATTTTTTTTTCAGTCATCAAAATATTCCTAGAGGACAATTTCACATTTGGTTAGTAGGTGAGTGCAGTCCATTCACCTTAGGAGTCTTCAGTTGTGTAAAATGAGTCACAAGATTAGAAACAGCCAACTGACACAAGTGAGAGGAGAAGGCTCACTCATCTATGTACAGCTATTTTTAGTAGCTGTATCAAGTGCAATGAATAAATGAAGTAGGTAACATGCCATGATGAATTTTCCTGGTGAACCTCATGTACAACATCTAGAGAACTTACTGTGGACAGAGGGTATGTAGTGGAAGATTACTTATCTTTTGAGACATCACCTGTCATCCTCCCTGCTTGTGAGGAGAGACAGAGGATGCAGGCAGTGCAAAGAATTGCTCTTAAATGATGCAAAGATTCCCATTCAGCAAGGTTCAATATTATCAGCAAAGCCAGGACTGCCAGATGCTGTGAAATGTTAACAGTCAATGCTGCATTTAAAAAGCCCTAAAAATAGCCCCATTATAGATTTTGTAAGATTTTTCAGCAACACTTAAGTCTAAATTTGATGGGAGTAAGTGCAAGTTGCTAAACCAATGCTAGAGCATCTAATTTATTTTAATTTCCACAATATAAATACTTTAAAAGTATATCCCTTATTCTGAGAGCTGATGGGAAGCCCTGGGCACAGCTAATTGTGTTTCCATCCTGGAAGGTAGCACGGCTGCAGTGCTGCTGGCTGCTGCAGCATCACTCAGCCTGGTCCAGGCAGGATGTACCTAGCAATCAGATTAGACTATTGACAAAGATCTGTGCAGATACATTTTCTTCAGCTGTCCCTGTGGTAGTTAGGAATTTCAGTTTCTTTACTGCAATGAAAAATATAAAACAAAACCAAGCAGTCCCCTTGGCATCAAAGGACCAAGACTTGTTTGCTCTACATCACTGGTTTAAAAGTGATCAAGTCCTTCACACATTAAAAGGATTTGGCATAGATTCAAGCAATGAAAACTTGTCCAAGATGTTTAATCTCTGTAGGTACAGGAGGTCAGTCAGTAACAAGACTACCATTAAGTGTACTCCAGAGTAATGCTAGAAGAATTAACCTTTCTCATTTGGCAGATGTTTAACATCGTCCTCAGGCAGGAAGTAAAATGATCACACCCCATGGAGTTTTGCAGCTGCTGACACCTTCATTCCAAACCTGGGGTAGTTCTGAAAAGTAGGCATATTTGGTAGACTAGACTGTGAGAAGCAGATGAAACCAACACTGCTAGGTAGGAGGGGTTAAGCCCCCCAGTATTTCTTTTAGCTCCTTTTACCACACCACTTCACACTTGGGACAATTGCATACTGGTAAAGTAATCAAGGGCAAGGTATTTAGTCTGGATTCTGGCTTGTCACTATTCATACTGTTGAACTGTTAAGACTTTGGCTCAGGCACAGGAGCCCATCAGAAAGCTTTTGACCAGGACCTATTCTGACAGCAGAAGGGGTGATGGTTTAAACTACAAAAGGGAGATTCCTACTGGAGAGAAGGAAGAGATTTTTGATGCTGAGGGTGGTGAGACCCTCGCCCAGGTTGCCCAGGGAGGTGGGAGATGCCTCATCCCTGGAACCATTCTAGGTCAGGTTGTTTAGGGATTTGAGCAGCCTGCTCTAGTTGCAGATGTCCCTGCTAACTGCAGGGGGTTGGACTAGATGACCTTGAAAGGTCCCTTCCAACCCAAACCATTCCACGATTCCATTAACCAGGAAGGCTTCCCACTGGGCATTTCAGCAGGTTCTTGCTGCAAGAAGCATGAAATGCAGCCATGCAGCACGGGTACCAGAATCATCCATAGGCAGATACTACAAAGCTAATCACCTAACTAATTTTCTTTTTGTGAGTTTTGCTTGCTTTTACCTCAGATCCTTTGGGTGCAATTGTAACTTCACTGAGATGAAAGACTTGCTTGGGATTTCAGTGAGACCAGGATTCAGCTGATGGACTTGGAGACGTTTCATTCCACGGCTGCAGCACACCATGCTTCCCATGTCTGCAAGGAGCCTAAGTGTCTGTGCAATGTGAAACTTCTGCAGCACTGGATACTGGGGATCTGCCCTGCAAGCATCACAATTTGACTAAAGAGGACCAGGCCTCAGATACAATGAAAAACGTTCCTCCCATTTCTCTTATATTTTAATCCTTTTCCCCATTTCAGAGGACTCTCTGATATTTTGCATCTCCTACCCCCAGAGGAATATGGCAGCTGAGCACTAGTTCCATTTCAGTAGCTCATCCCAGCAGTCTCCAGTAGCAGCATTTCTATTTAGTCCTTTTATAGCAAAGTGAAGAATTATCTGAGAGCACCATATTTAAATAATTTCAATTATGATGCCATCACTTTTTGTAATGAATGGTAGCAGAGGAAAACAACAGTCCATCAGTGTACCAATGGAAGAAAGACTTGTGATTGGGTGAAAAATGGAGCATTTTTCCCCTATGATTGAAGGCATTGGAGAGAAGGTTCTTCATATAAAAAGTAAAATTTCACCAATAAATCAGAAGGAGCAGCTTTTAGATGTGTGCTCTATACTTCATTAAGATGCTTTTTTTCCCTTAACTGGTGGAGTCTCCTTCTGTTTTGTAATTAACTTATCAAGGAGTAATGGTCTAATTTTAAGAGCTGACTGGATGACAGAATACTATTTGTTCTAAATTGAAAATATTTCAGCTTCTGCCAAGATTAGATTTCTTTAAATTACCCTTTAAAAACATTGATTTCTAATACCATATTTCCTTTTCTCAATAAAATAGAAATGTATGTCCAGAAGAGCTGGTTTTAAGGAGGCACTGCTGAGAAACAAAGCAATTCTAGTAATAGGAAGCTCTCCCAAGGAGCTGCCAAAAAATCCAGTCTCAGTTAATGCTACAAGTTTGGTGAGGAGTCATTTTTATTATCCACCAGACTGAGAATCTGAAATTAATGCTCAGCAATATTTGTACATGAAGAAGCCCCAGCTCTATACTTTGACATAACACAGGACACTCCAATGTAACAACTTTATGAAGATTAATTTTCCCCCAAATTAGTGCCTGATCAAAACATATGGCTTGGGTTTTTTACCAGGAGAAAGAGCTGTGGCTCATATATAGGCTTGTTGCATTCATGGCATATGATCAATGCCACTTGAATGATGCCCTGTTTCATTGCTGTTATCAAGGCAATACAGAGCTAAATGTAATAGCTGAAATATCCTTTACCTGTGCTAACCTCACGCTGTGTGGTTGATAGCAGAAGCCTCATTAAAGTTATTATTCTGTTTGGAAAGTAGAAGTTGAAATGTCTGTACTTGGGCAGACAAAGGTCTTAGTAGCTTCGTTCCCTCTTCCGCACTGCAGCCAATTGGGGTGGTTCCTTATGAAAAGCTCATTAGACACAGAAATTGATCCTTTCCAGGGCATATCCTGTAGCTCCCAATAATTCCAAGTGGAGATTTCTTTCTAGACTTCTGTGTAATGGTCTTCAATAGACCTGTCTCTCAGATAGCTCCAACTCCTTTTTAACCATTTTTTGTTACCATAACAGTTTGTGTTCTGCGTTCAGGGAAAACTGCTTCCTGTGTTCTGAGCCTGCCAAGAGGGAGTTTCACGACTCCCATCAGGTCTCTTACTGTGAGAAGCATACAAGATTGTGCTCCTGTGCCTAAGCCCAGTCACCATTTTCATAGATTTCTTTCATAGCACCCCCCTCAACTCTTCCTCCAAGCAGAAACATCTTAACCTGTTTACTTTCCATCTCCTACCTTCTCACATGGAAAGGCCTCGCACCTTTGATCATTCATCTTAATCTTCCTTATAACCTGGAGAAATAAAGAGGAATGAGGAGAGTGCTACACCCAGTGTTTTCCATTTATTCTCAGTTCTTTCCTTAGGGTTTGCCTTTTTATCATTTTTATCAAACTGGCCAAAATGATTCCATGGCCTCTCTCTTGAATGGTAGCTGGGTTATTTTAGGCACAATTAGTCAGTATTAAAAAGTTAGGATTCTCTTCAATTACCCTGATTTTGTCAGCTCTTCAGAAAATTCAGCTGTTTGTGGGGTCCTACAACACTTTCTAACTGGCTTTTGAGTACCTTAAAGAACTTAGCATCTCAGTAAACCTCATCACTGTGTTCTTCACCTTTTCAATATCATTTCGTGATAAAAGAGACAGCACCAGTGAAACTGTAACAGATCTCTTGTGAAACCCTTGTACTTCACACCATTGCACACAGCCTTTCACCAGTTACTGAGCCACAGAATATTTGTCTCTTACCTCATCAGAAAACACAGGTTTTAATGAGCCTTTACTGAAGGATCTTGTCAAAAGCATTTTAGAAGTGTAATGGATCCCTCACAGCTCCTTCTGTGTGCATGTTCATGCACTCATCATAATGAGCTCTATGGGGTTTTGGAGTACTGCTGCTCTCAGGCAAAGCCAGGCTGACTCTTCTTTTTTTCTATCCACTGACTGTATACACTAATTCTAGTTTAGGTTACAGTTTTGCTTCATTTTCTGGTACAGAAATCAGACATTCTGGCTTATGCTTACCTAACACATGGCTGGGCCTCAAAGGAAATCCCAAACTCTGCACCTGTGATTCTTCTGATTCTTCCTGGGTCAATTCAAGTGGCACACCACCACAGAAGCCAAAAGCAGTTCCACCTTTTAGGTAAGATTCAGGATCAGATACTGTCAAGTCCTGGCAATTTGCACAATTCATTTTTATCAATCTAAGATCTTTTTCACTGAGAGATTTTACATCGTAAGTCATCTGCATTGCTGCGAAAGATATGGACAACCTTACATCCCTCCCACACAACACATTCTTATGTCCTGCCCCCGCCCCTTTGCTGGAGGCTGGTACTGGCTCTCATGGGGTTGCACAGTCAGGGAAGGATCCTCAGTGAAAGGATCCCTATCCCTCTCCAAAAGCAGCTGCTTTTGCCAAACCTGGCAGCTGAACCCGATTATGTAACCAGTAGGACCACTTGTGCTGCTGGCAGGTGTGGGGCACAAAGGAAGGATACAGCAAAACGGCCTGGGAGCAGCCTAGGCTAATTGTGGAGCTGCATCTGATACTTCAGCTTGAGGCAGTTTACTGTCATTCTGGTTTTAATCATCTATGGCATGAGGGATTTCCACAGAAACCCATGCCAGCAGAAGATTTAATGATACTGTTGAGAAAGGAAATAGAGTGATGGTCTTTGAGAGGGCAGGAAGCCTCTCTGACCAGCAGCACCAATGCAAAGGACACTTCCCTTTGCACTTACAAGTGCAGCAACTGAGAACAGTGACAACTCTGTCCCATCAACTACCAGGTCATCTGTTACAGATGTTAACCAAGTCAGGCCCCTGGTGCAGCACAGCTAGAACTGGGCTGTGACTTGTGGCCTCGCAGGATACTGAAAGCCACAGTTAGTAGTCAGAAGGTGATGAGAAAGTTTATCATCAGATCTACTGCTAATAAGTCTTAATTGGGAAAGCACTAGTGGAGTGGGACTTGGTCAGAAGTAAATAGTTGGTTTCTGTACCCTTCCTGTTATTCCCATGGTAATAGAGATGTATTATGATTTTATCACCAGTGGAGAAGAACAGGTTCGAGCGGGGCAACAAAGGACAAAATGTTGCTCAAAATCCATATTCCATCAGGTCTGGGATTTTCTTGTATTTCTAGGGATGAAAGTCACAGTCTGCTCTCTTAAGTTTTGTTGATGCTCTTTCACTTCAAACACATGCTACATATCTTTAATGGCAAGAACAAATCAGCAATTATGCTTCAAAGATCTTGCATTTTTGGGGAGAGGGAGGGCAGGAACTTCTTGTGATGGTACAGCAGATGGTTGTCCTGTAGAGCTGGTGAGATTATACAGTTAGAAAATCCATTGCTTTAAGTATCTACAAGAATACACAGTTGCTGAGGTTTGAAACTGCTCTGTCCTAATCTCACAACATTTGTGCAGGAAGGTGATGCAGTTTATGGTCTTGTGGTGAAAGTCCAGACAAACACTAGAAGTGTTGAACACTGGTTTTACAAAGTAAGAAGGAGGACTCCATGGCAATTGAGGGAGTCACTGACAGTTAGTATTTCTCTCAGAAATGTCCACCAAAATCTCCTAAAAATAACCCTACAATCACATGCTATTTTAAGAGAATGCATGACTAAAAATAAAGACTCTCTGTATTTGGTAATACCTAGGAACTCCAGTCATGAATGATAGGCCATTGTTGTGTTTCTCCAAATACAGAGCAAAATGATGACACTCTTGGTCACAAAGACACTGCAATCCAATTGTTAAGGGAAAGAGAGGTGGATGCAGAGAGGGATAGGATTTATGAAGGCACAGCTACGATGGTGAGTGTAAGTCCCAGAATGTCTGCAACTAATGGTGGCTGTGTTTTGGTGCCTGTGGTGGTAAGGCAGTTTTTGGGAGTGGCTGGAGAAGGATAGCACTTCAAATGGTCTATCATACATGTTTGTAAAGGACTACTCAAACTTCAAGGTAGTGAGGAAGAAAGCATTTTGAAGAGTGAGCTGGAACTCAGCCAAGTATTATGGAATCACTGGCTGAGCAAAGAAAGGAAACAGCTTCCTTCAAAACCAGAAAAGACAACAAAGGGCTTCTCAAACCACTGAATCTTTTCACTAATAAAGCTACAGAGATGGAGAAAGACCAGGTAAATTTCAATTGTTCAAGAAGACTGGACTATTTAGAGACAACTTAGGGGAAGATTCAGCCAGCTTTACACACTTCATGGGTATCAGGGACTATGAGGAGACCAAAGGCTGTATGAAGAGCTGATTAGTCATCTAAGTCAGGATAGCTTGCAAGAAAACAATAGAGCTGGGGTTTATTTATGCCAGGAGACAGAGGATGTTATCAATGATGTGGACAGGTCAACTGGCCAAGATTATTTTGCATAGGAAACAGAGCTGGAATGAAGAGGAAAACTCTTGACTCTATCCATGTTAGCATTAATCCAGTTGCTCATCTAAACTAGGCACAAAGCTCCATACATATAACCTCTAGATGGACCCAAAGATGTAGGGCAGAAGAGGCTACTGTGCCCAGCAGCCTCCTCCCACTGAGCTATGACCTCAGTGTGGCCAACAGTCACCCCTTTCTGACTGCCACTGCCCTGGGAACCAGAGCTTGAAGAGAAAAAGGAGAGAGTGCAGGAAATCCTCACCATTAATTGATCTTGTTCAGAAAGCCTACAAGCCAGGTTTGAGCGACTCAGAGACTTCAACATCTTGTGGTTCAGGTCAGGAAGGACTAAATGCACACGAATTATTCTGCAATAATTGGGTATGTGTGAAGGAACATGGATATTTATTACTTCTGTGAAGGAGTGATTAATAATGCAAGAACACTACAAAGTTACAGAGAGTTGGCTAGCTCTGCTTCCCTCTCCTTGCTGACAGGGCTGGTGGTTGCCAGTCATCAAGAAGAGTAGCGTTAAGTGCACCAGTTCAGCTATGTAAGCTTGGTCCAGATGTCCTGAATGTAGGGCTGTGTCACTGCCCTTGAAGTGGAGGTGGATGAATTTATGAGGTGGCAGCACCATCCTGCTTGGCAGTCTGTTCTACAAGCGTGCTCAGTGAGGGTGCAGCAAATCACTGGGTAAGTACTCCTGTATTAGGTAGTTTGTTACTTTGCCAGTAATGGGTTCTTGTAACACTTGCTTGACATGGTTGACCTAACAAAATGTATATCGGGAAAACTACACAGCAACATAATGAAGGGCAAACTGTGAGCCTCTGATCATCAGCTAAGCAGGCCAAGGCAAGGTAGGGGCAGTGAACACTGCAAAGGACCTTTGCTGTGTCTTGGGAGACAGGATCTGTTGTTCTGGCCTAAATAATCCTCACCCACCTTCTGCACCCTCTTTGCTTTGTAACAGGAGTCACACCAGTATCTCTTTTCATCAGAGAATAATGAGAGGCTCTAACAAGCCATGAGGAGGGCTTTTTTCCTAGGCAGAATTGAAGTGACAGAGGAAGACCGTTATAAGGTGGGAAGGAGACAGTTGGGAGCTTTGGAAACAAGCTGGAAACTCTAAGAACACCATGAGCCACTCCTGGAGAGGAAGAGACAGGAGCAGGTTGAGGAGAAGGGAAGAGACCAAGTACAGCCTCCCTCTCTCCGCAGGTTTGGCACAGACCCA